>OLKM01001443.1:0-40070 GCA_900291075.1 Melanogrammus aeglefinus
TATATACATACATATATTATGATATTATACTATTACTCATAGTATAGATATACTTATACTATATATTATAAATATTATGATACTTATAAATATATATATATATAATATATATACTATACATTATATATTATATATATATATCATATAAATATAAATAGATTATACTATTATTACTTATATATGTATATTGAGATGAATATTTATATAGACACTCCTTGACTCTGACTCTCTCGCTGTCTCCATCTGTCTTTCTCTCTTTCTGTCTCTGTCTCTCTCGGTTTCTCTCTCTCTCTCTCTGTTTCTCGTTCTCTCTGTCTCTCTCTCAATGCCTCTCTCTCTCTCTCTGTTTCTTGTTCTCTCCCTCTACTCTGTTTCTCGTTCTCTCTGTCTCTTCTCTCAATGCCTCTCTCTCCTCTCTCGTTTTCTTGTTCTGTCTCTGTCTCCTGTCTCTCTTCTCAATGTCTCTCTCTCTCTCTTCTTCCCCCCGTCAGCCTCCCGATCCGGTCTAAGTGAAGGTCCAGGCCCCCGCCCCCTCAGACTCAAGTCATGAGGGACATTGAGGAGCTAGCGGCGAGCTACGAGCGAAAACTCATCGAGGTGAGGTGGCGCACCGCTTGCCGTTTGGGCCGCCTTCACGTGTTTCCCTGATACGTTACGATCTTTCTTGTGTGGTACCGCGTCGAGACAGTATTGTGTAGTGCGGCCCCAAATGAGGGTTTCATTTTGAGAATATAATTGGCATGGATTTATTTTACACAAAATGTAGTCAGTTTTTGGGCTTTCGGTGAGGTGTCTGACGAAGTGAGTCGCCAAACCGAACTTCCCCTGGCCAAAGATGGATGAGGACCAAGGACGTGGAGTTTAAGGCGGAAAAGTTTCACTTAAAAAAGTTGCTCGATCTTTGGTAAAAACAAAAGGTAATCCGCTCTAGTTTTCTAAGCAGGAATTGAATTAGCACAGAAGTGAAGTGATTTGTCCTATTCACCTCGAAGCAAGAAATACCCACCGAAACTACAGCGCAGTGATTTTAGTTTGATATTCAACGTTCAATATTTGAAACCTTTGCATAACAGAATTAACCCCTTGGAGAGGAGGACCGATTTCAACGGATTACTGTTTGAGTAAAGACTGGACCCTCGGCCATATTTCACACTCTTAGTTTCTCTGAGTGTTTCACAAACTATGTAGACATTAGAAATCAGCGGCTTTGAATGTCGAGCTGTTGTGCGTTTTACCTGCGGAAGTCAAGGGGACGGTCTTAAAAGTGCATGCAGCAATTTCTACAACTTTTGTAATTGTGTTTAGAAGCACTCCCTTTCATTTTCACATGTCAATATATTAAACAATCATCAAAGCACATTGTGTTTTAATTTAAATATACTTCCTACGTGTTGATTCAACATTAATCTCGTGATTTCACATTTTTACAATCTGCTGTCATGAGGAGAAAACCCCTCAGAGCAGTTGTGACGGTGTCAGTGGAGAAACGGCACGATGATGGTGGAGTTCACTATCCCTGACCAACCATCTGCGTGAACGCCTGTGATATCTAACTTCCAAACTAGGAACGGGATGACCTAGTGAAAGCACCCAACCAAACTGCCGGGTCATTGTCCCCGAGTTGGGGAAACGAGCGTGGTTTGGAGCGCCCGGGAGTGCTTCCCTACTCCTCCATCCAGCAGGTGTTCCTACACAAAAAACCCGCCAGCCTGTCGAAACAACGGTCGATTGGCTAATGACGGGGTCATATTGGCGCGTGCTCTCGCTGGTAACCAATCACAGGGCAGCAGCAGCTGTAGAACCCAGCTGCTTGCTTATCACCATGTTGTGTTTCCTATTACCATGATTGTTCCCCACTCGTGGCGAGTTGTTCCTCTGGCGTACCATGAGGTCGACGCTAGAACAGTGGTCAGTTTCCACAATGTTTGTGTGCATGCCTGTGTGTTTTCTTGTGGTGTGGGTGGAGATTGAGAAGGGTGGGTGTAGCGGAGGCGGCTGCGGTGTTCAGCATTAATAATTCATCTTGTTTTATATTTCTTTAATAAGAAATAATTCGGGCTGTGTTTGGGGAAAGCCATCTTTTCACTTATTCATTCACATGTATGTGTGATGCATTTTTAATGGCGTTTACTTATTTATTTGTTCATTTGCCGAGCTGTCAGTCTCCATAGCGAGCCCGCCACCGAATGGAACACTTGGGCCGGTTCACCGAGCAGATGCTATGCTAAAGCTATGCTAATGCTACACTACGTTACGCCAGGTGCGTTGCTCCGGCCTCGGTTCCTCACCCAAGTGGGAATAACAGTTGTCTAGCCTTGGGCTCTGGCGGTGGAGGAATTATTTTGTGAAATATAAACAGTGAAAATGGCAAAGATTGCTAGGCATCCGATTGGTTGATCGGAAGTGCCTCGGCTGCCATTGGCTGGGTGAGAGTACCACGGCTGTACCGTTAGCTGGTGGCGATACAGTGGCGGCTAATGATGTTTTTCAGGCCTGGAAGCGGGAAACACGACTTAAAAGTGATTTGTTCTCATTACTTGTTGTCTGTACTCTGGTCTCTTCAGCCATCTGCTGAGGCAGGGCTTTTCCTGGTAGTTAGGAGACTCTGTCGCCGTCTCTTTTAGTATGGAGAGATGAGAGGATGTGGGGGAGAGTCCTTAGGAAAGAGGGAATGCCCGCATGTCATGTCTTTGTCGAGTGCTGCGCGTGTTAGCAGCTTATTAATAAGTACCATCACATCTTTTTCTATGGAGATTCAGCAGAACCGCAGTCCAGGTTTCCCCCTGTATTTTTAAACGTACGAATCTGCAAACATTCCGTCTGAAATGTTAAGCGGATAAAGTTGTTCTTTTTACTCTCTCTGTGGTCATAGTTAATTACCGCTTCTCGTGCATTATTGATGCTCTGTCACATTTGGTTATAATTGGACGTGGCTTTTTGCGTCTAAATTGGAAGCTGTTTGGTGCCTGTGAGGGGGAAGGTGACTCCAGCCGTCCCACCCCGGTGTCGAGGGACAGCCAGGCTCTCCTCGCTTTTCCGTTTCGACCGTTTCGACAAATATAGTGTAAATATATAACCATTATGGCTGCGTTCCCCATTAAATCCAATAGATGTTTTGTACTGTTTACCTTTTCTCGGTGGAATGCCTGAGAAAACATTTGGGAGGGATAGAGGAAGCCAACACAAAGTATGTCTTGCAGTAGCTTTTCCAAATGCATCATTAGTTGTTTAAGCCCTCGTGTGTGTGTGTGTGGGGGGAGAAATATCACATTGATATTGATTGCTTGGAAGTACCCTATATGTACCCTATAATACCGTATGAATGTAGGACGGAATGGTCAATATAGATCTCATGGAGCAAGATCCATACTTATTACCCTGCTTACAGTTACTCACTCACTGAGCCGCTACCTTTAAAATAAATGGTATGAAAACCCACACCTTAGGTTGAATAATTTATTCAAATATTAGAGAAAAGTCTGTAAATAATTTCGTCTCTTGCTAAGGCCTCTCCCCTCATGCCGCCTTTCGCCCTCCCTCCCGTTTGGCGCTCTCCTAGTCTCCCTCTCATTGCTCCTGTGTGCTCTCTCCACATAACCGTGACAACTCCTCTGTTCTCCTCTTCATCTCTACCCCTCTGCTCTCCTCCTCTGCTCCTCTCCCCCTCCTCTCCCCCTCCTCTCTCCCCCCTCCTCTCTCCCCCCCTCATCCTCTCCTCCCTCCTCCTCTCTTCCTCCCCCTCCTCTCTCCCTCCTCACCCCTCACCTCTCCTCCCCCTCTTCTCTCCTCCCCTCTTCTCTCCTCCCCTCCTCTCTCCCTCCTCACCCCTCTTCTCTCCTCCTCCCCTCTTATCTCCTCCTCCCCTCTTCTCTCCTCCTCCCCTCTTCTCTCCTCCCCTCCTCAATCCCCTCCCCTCTCCTCTCCACCCCTCCCCCTCTCCTCTCCTGTCAAGGAACAGGACTAGTGGTCCTCAAAGGGTCACACACGTCTGGTGATATGGATTAACATTATAACTTCATAAATCATTCTGTCAATAGAAAGTTGTACATAATGGAACGTGCCCATCAACAGTTCCAACAGTTCAAAGGGCCACGTGTGAAATTAGAACGGCATTATTCGTCGTTCTACTCGTTAAATGATTATTCTCGTTTCGATCGCAGAATCCATCCATCAGCTCTCCACGTCTGCATTCTGCATATTTCACAGTACCTGAGTGCCCACCTGCTGCACGACGGGCGCCTCACAGCGACCTGCCGTCGCTGGGCTGTACGCTCCGTTTACCACAACAGAGCTAGTGGCCACACCTCCCCCCATCAGGCCCCGCCCCCTCCTCACACCATGGCTAACGGCCTGGATCGTCCTAACCCAAACCCCCTGTAGTCTCTGACAGGTGTACTCTCCCACGTGCTCTCTCTCTCGCTCTCTCTCTCTCTCTCTCTCTCGCTCGCTCTCTCCCTGTCTCTGTCTCTGTCTCCCCCCCCCTCTCTCTCTCTCTCTCTCTCTCTCTTTCTCTCTCTCCCTCTCGCTCTCGCTCTCTCTCTCTCTCTCTGTCTCTCTCTCTCTCTGTCTCTCCCTCTCTCTCTCTCTCTCTCTCTCTCTCTCTCTCTCTCTCTCTCTCTCTCTCTCTCTCTCTCTCTCTCTCTCTCTCTCTCTCTCTCTCTCTCTCTCTCTCTCTCTCTCTCTCTCTCTGTCTCTGTCTCTGTCTCTCTCTCTCTTTCTCATTGGGGCATGCCACGCACGTCCTTTGCCACCGCCATCTTCCCCTCCAACCGCGTCATGTGTTGTCAGCGTTTTGTTATCAGTGCTGTGTTTCCAGCCTAGGTAGGCAGGTGGTGGTGATAGTGGTGTATGAAGCGGGCGGCGGGGGGGTGGTAGGTGGTGGTGGTAATAGTATTGTAGGAGGGTGGGGGGGTAGTGGTTATATTGGTGTATGAGGGGGGTGTGGTGGTGATTGTGGTGTATGAGGGGTAGGGTAGTGATGGTGGTGGAGGGGGTGTACGGAGGAGAGATATGGGTCAAAGCTATATAGGTGTCCTGGGGGGAGGATTGCACATCCTTCCTTTGATCCACACTCTCATTAATTACCCATAAACAACATCACGAACAAGAACAACAATTACCAACGAGCCACTAACCCACACACAGACACACCACACAACACACACACACACACACACACACACACACACACACACACACACACACACACACACACACACACACACACACACACACACACACTGAGAGGAGGGGGGTTTGGAGTTAGTGAGGGGTGAAGCAGTAATGAGCTGTGGAATGCATAGAGCATGTGACTCTTGATCTGTGATGCCGGTGAGTGCTGCTGCATCATTATCTTCGGGATTGGATTCGGACGCGCTTTGTAGCGGTCCGAAGGTTGGTCCAATAAACAGCGGTTCTGCTTACCCTTGTTGAAGTTGTTTGGTTAGAATGACATTTATAGAGGTTTGTCTTTTTTTTTTAAAAAAAAAGCAATAAGTAGACATCACCAGGTAGGCGCCGGAAAGTTGTCGAAATAACAAATATACTGAAAGGGAGGTATAAGACTCGAAGTAGATTTGCAGTTCAACAAGTGGTTGAAGGGGAATTCGGTAACAGCCAGACCCTCAAGACGGGAAAACAAGATGTTCCCATCCTATACAGTGTACTTTAAAACACAGGTGTCATACACCGGTGAGCTGAGTCACTGCCAGGTCTGATCAGATCGTTACGGCCAAATTTAGAATACGGGTACACATTCATTAACATCAATTAATATAATCATAATCATTAAAGTTAATAAGCATTGGGGTTAGGGTTGCGGTTAGACGGATAGGATTAGGGCTAAGATTATGTAATTGATACACTGATACCTAAGATATGTTTTACATCGAGTACAGCCCTCCTTTAATGTATACCACGTGAACGCCCTGGACGATGACAATATTAACTCTACACGTCACATGCAGACATCCTATTCTATAACAGACCAAGGACTGAAGAATGAATAGACACACAATCAAAAGACCGACAGATATATCATTAGAATAGCCTTAGTATATTCAAAATATTTTGCAAGTAAGCCGTCTATAAAGACGGAAACCACAATGTTTGAGTTACATAACCAGAGCGACAATCCACACACTCTTCTGATATGTACAATTAAACTCTGACTGGCTGTCTGGTTAAGCTGTTGGCCTCTTCTGGCCCAGAATATCAAATGTATCCTCGCTTCACCGTCTAGTTTAGTATGCATCACCTTAAAGGATGGATACTTTTCTATGTCTGGCTCCTCACGCGCAGATTATTCAATCGGTCATCAGCGTACTACAAAAAATAAAACCAAATCGATCAATTTGTGTTCCAAATAAAGTACACAAGCGAATTCAATAGGGGGGTATTTGTTTAGCCCTGCATTTCAAATTTCATTGGCCTTTTAATGCAACTTTCCAGAACAGTTCTAACCTGGAGCTCGGGTATTTGATTGTGTATGGGAACCCAGAGGAACCTAAAACTAGTCTTGCAGTGTCCATACCATATGGTATGGATGTACATTATAAACACAATGAACGAGTGCACGGTTCCCTCACTACATGCTCTGCTGGGAACCCTTTGGCCTGATTACCCGCTTGTGTGCTTGATACAAAGACACACAAGCACTTGGTGAGCACATTGCATCTCCAAGGGCAATTTAGAAACATGTGGAGGATCCGGCAAATGGACGTTTGTTTCTATCCATTAGTCTTTAACTGGTGGCAAGACCCTGGTCCTAACTACAGGCTCCGGCTGGCGCGCTTCCATTTTCTTTTCTCTTAACACAAAGAGCCCTATCACGTAACAACATTTCACTGAGGGCTGTGCTTCTATGATCTTGTGTCCCTTAGGAGCCGTCAAACACAATAGTGCGTGATTTTAGTGTGCTTCTATTGGCTTTGGACTGTACATCTCCTCAGCTTCTGAATTTGCTTCTTTTAAATTACATTGTTTGTACTCAAGCGCTGATACGTGGAGTTGTGTAACGCAACGAAATCCAGTCTGCATTCTTAGAAAAGCAACCGTGCAGACGTTTACACAGCTTTTGAAACAGACAGTAAAACATAAATATAAAATATACATAATCAACCATGAGGATGGTTTCATTGTTGTTGTCTTACATTTAGGGCATTTAGCAGACGCTTTTATCCAAAGCGACTCACCTAGTTTAATGCACACATTGACACACCGACGCTGTCAAGATCAGTTAGGGTTAAGTCTCTTGCTCAGGGGACACATCGACACACATCTGGAAGACAGCCGGGGACCGAACCAGCTACCTTCCGGTTACAAGTCAATCTGCTCTACCTCCTGAGCTAACCCCGGCCCACAGTCTTCTTTGTCCCTGTCTCAATAATTACTTCCTTACAATAATCTACCCAAGTAGCTATGCGCCTAAAATGTTTGTTTTCTTTGGGGATGCAAACGGCTTGAAATCAGAGGGGACAGACTGTCATGGTCGTCAGTGTTGTCATCCCTGCATCGGCAGGCAGCGTTGGGAGCTTGGAGCTCCGTCACCACACGGAGAGGGCTATCTTTAATGCCCACAGGGGTGCGGTGGGGTATTTTAGCAGTGATGTTCGGCGACGAGATGAGCCCCTATCATCAGCCACATTAAGTCGTTAATTCCCAGCCCTCTTTTATTTTCTGCCCTTGTTTTTCCTCAGTCCATCTGTCCTCTCTCTCTCGTCCTCTTTCTCCCTCTCCCTCTATCTCTCTCTCCCTCTCCCTTTCTCGATCTCTCAGTCTCATCCTCTCCCTTTCCTCCGCTCTGCCCACTCTCATTCTCAAATATTTTTCCCCAGTGGACTGCACAGCTTGTGATGTCTATATTGGGCTTTGGTGTCTCTCTGCCTCTCTCTCTCCCTCTCTCTAACCCTCACCCTCTCTCCCTTTGCTCACTTCACTAATTTCTCTGTGCTGTCTTTCCTGCTATAAGCGGTGGGAGTTCAGTGACTCAGAGTGACGGATCAGGGCACCGAGTGGACCGATGACATCAACCACCAAATCTCTCTCTCGCTCTCTGTCTCACTCGCTTTCTCTCTCTTCGTCCACCCTTTTTCACAAACAGGCTTTTATTAGAACGCCACATGTATGGATTATATGAATTTCTTGGTTTCGCTCTCACATTCCGTCTTTATCTCCGCCTCTCTCCCTCTGTTTGTTACTTTTCCAACCCACGCTACTCTTCCTACGGTCCTCCTCTTCGTCACTCTTCCTCACTTCCTCCCCCTGGCCTCATTACCCCCTCGATCCTTGTCCTCCCAGCTCGCCCCCTCTACTCACGCTCATTAGGTCATGGGTCAGCTGGACTCTTATGTCCCTCGCTCTCTCTCTCTCTCCCCAGTCTGGTAGTCTCTCTCTCTCTTGGAAAGCTATTGCTTTGCTTGCCATATCCTCCCTCTATCCCTGTCCTCCCTTCCCTGTCCTCTCTCTCTTTACTTGTCTCTCCCTCCCTCATTCCCTCCCTTCCCTTCCTCTCCCTCCTTCCCATCCATCCTTTTCCTCCCTCCCTCTCTTTATCCCCTTCGTAACCCCCTCTCCCCCCTTCTCCATCGCCGCCTCCTTCTCTCTCCTTCACTCTCCCTTCGTCTCCCTCCCCTCCCCTCCCTCCCTCCCTCTCTTCTGGCCCATTCTCTCACGCGGCACACGACTCTCCAGCTCTCGTCTCCCTCTGCATCTCTCTTGATCCTCCTTTCACTTTCCCTATCCTTCCTCTCTCTCTGCCCGTCTCGTCCTCTGTGTCTCTTCCTCTCTCGCTCTCTTTTTTTCCCCCCCGCTCTGTCGTTCCGGGTCTTGGACTCCTGGTATTTTTATACAGGCCATCTTGGCTCGGCAGGACACAGATTGGGTCATGTAGACAGCCGGTCTGCCAGGTCGCTCTGAGTAGAGGCAGGCAGAAGGGTGTGTGTGTGTGTGTGTGTGTGTGTGTGTGTGTGTGTGTGTGTGTGTGTGTGTGTGTGTGTGTGTGTGTGTGTGTGTGTGTGTGTGTGTGTGTGTGTGTGTGTGTGTGTGTGTGTTTCTTAACTGACTAAATGCCAAACGAGCGGTGATCTATGCTCAGACTTCAGCCATATGGACAGGGGAGTCGGTCAGGACAGACCCACAGCAATACAGACAGACGGGTGAGCAGGTATAGAGTAAGACTGGCAGGGAGATTGCCAGTGCAAATGATCATCACCTGTGTCACAGTGAGGCACGACAGATTGTGCGGAGCTAATGTTCACCCCATCCGCGGCCCCGGGATAATACAACTCGGCTGCATGGGTCATGTGTTCTCAGTGCATGACCTAATTTGGTCGTGTCAGGTCACTAACTCCTTATCACTCTCTTCATCAACACGGCTTGACGTAAAAAATAGATCATTGTCAGGGCATCCTTGTTCAGCCATCCGTGGTTTCAACGTCAGAGGGGAACACGGTGAGCATGGACTAGTTAAGCACCTTACCTAACCTTAGTCACGCCTGGACTTTCGAGGCGATTTCCCGTGAAGTCTTTTTCGATCGATCTATGAAGATTCATGAAAAGGGAGCATTTCAATAGCTCAACTTCAACAGCTTATTTATACTTTAATAATGATACAACAACCGTGTATCACATCCCTGAAAAAACGCTCAAAATCTAAAAGTCTAGCTTCAGTTTGTTCTCAAAAGTTATGCGGCCCCACTAGCAAAATCTTTAAAAGTGGATTTGGTTTCATTTTCTGTTCTGCTTGTCTACTTGTGTAGCTGTTTGAGGCTGTTTTTACTTGTTTAGCTAAATCAAACTTGTAATACCTTTGCCGTACAGACAGCATCACAAAATTACATTGATAATGTGTTAATGACTACTTACAACAAATTAAATAACAACTTGTATTATACATGAACGCAATCATTTTTACTTTTCTGTTCTGTTTTACCCGAGTAACTGTATATCTAGCCTGTGAGAAGGATTTATAACTGGGAGATATTTATAAATGACCCTATGTGTCATGAAACTCCTCTACCTCTCTTTGAAAGACCAAAGTCTGGTGTCATGTCTGAGGTTGGGACTCGCAGCAGTGAGGCCAGATGTTTACCCCCCATCTGTGATCTGACACCTGACTTGTTGCAGTTCATCACAAAAAGAGTTGATTCGTACACGTACGCAGAGCCAACAAAGACTAGCGTCCGTTGTGCTCAATGAAGGGAACACAGTTTCCAAACCTGCGCAGGGCAGCTTTGGAAACTACAGGTTGCCCGGTGTGGATGGAGTGAACCTTTGCTCGAGAGCAGGGTCACAGTGGATGTCAATCGGTTGTAGCTGTGAATCCAGGGGGACTTTCTGTCGAATGAAAGGGGAGGGGACACCGGCTCCGGTTCTTCTTCATTCTTCTCAAAGACAGATAAATGCAGGATTTGTTTTCCTTGCGGGTCAGATTGAGACGGTCCACGGGCCGGTCCCAGGGCATGTACAAACCTGCACATGTCTACTCTGAAAAGTTTAGCGTACGTAAGGCTAATAGCTAGCATCATAATTTGTTTTCTGAGCGTGAGACTAACGGCTGCCTTATTTTCTCAGTGTTTTTTTAAGCCGTCTACTAAACACATCGTGTTTGGTGAGACGCCAGAGTGAGAGCATTATCTCAACACGCGGCAGATAACAGCAGCAGGGTGTGTGTGTGTGTGTGTTTCTGTGTCTGGGTGTGTGCGAGCGTGTGTGCCTTTGCTCGAGCGTGTGTGTGTGCTGTGATGCTCTGATTGATGTGAGTGCTGTCGACGGATGATTTGCTGGATTATAACCCTCCATTAGGATGGTTACAAGGATGGGACATCTAACCAGCTTTTTCTGAGAGGGCATGGCCGTAGAAGGCCTGTAGTTGTCCATGGGTCAGCGCAACCCCATCCTCTGCTGCCACAATGCCCTATTACAATTCTCCCTATCCATCCCATAAGTGTGTATCCATCGGCCGGCTTATGGTATTATAGTGTGGATGGAGAACGCAGCCAGGAGGTCCTTTCACTCACTGATGTCTTGCCCTACACTTGCCCTCCTCTCATTTCTCCATACGCTACTGTTCATTGATTTATCACACACTGATACTGTTATGGTAGATGGCTCACAAAGCACCATTGAATTCCAGACAATCTTTTGAAAGTGCTGGGGAAATCCCTCTGCATGGTTTGTAGGGTTTTGTCGGAATAAAGGGGTCACAGTTATGGAATCTAATCCTCTTCGGTTTAAATGTGAGCTTTTGATTTCCTCGGAGGCTGTAACTGTAATGAGGGGTTATATAAATACACTTGCATGCAAGGGGAGCCACCTCAACAGTCTCAAGAGAGGGGCTGGACAGCATCTCTGGGGTGGTGTAATGACCCCAAATGCCTGGTCCCCGTGTGTCCACACACACTAACGCACATGCAAATTTACTAAGACAATGGACATACACACACACACACGCACACAAACAAGCACAAAATCAAAAGACAGGCAAACACACACACACTACATCAATAGAGATAGACACCCACACAGACATAGACTATAGACATACACTTAGGCACACATGTGCTCCGTACAGATGCATGCATGCATGTGCGGGCACACACACACACACACACTTACTAAGACAAAAGACACTCACAAACACACTCACACACACACACACACACACACACACACACACACACACACACACACACACACACACACACACACACACACACACACACACACACACACACACACACACACACACACACACACACACACACACACACACACACAGACACACACACAGAGAAACACACACTTTAGCACAGCCAAAGAATGACAAACTGATTAGCTCCCCCCCGTGAAAGAAATTAATTGAGTTCTTTCACGCTTAAAATTAATTCACAAATTTTTTTGGGACTGTCCTACTTAATAGTTAATAAGAAGAGTAAAATAAATAGAGGTGAAGAATGTTCTGGGTGTCAGAATAATCGTTAAACATTTAAGGGGCTCTAAGGGAGTCACAATAGAATTATTCTGTTCCTAGACACACAAGGATACACAAACCTTATTTACGGGTGTGTGTCGGTCAGCCATCAGTGCTTATTGTGGCATTTATCACACCAGCTTTGTAGCTCTCTGTGTGATCCCCTCTAGGTCCACATAACCCGAGGTTGGTTTTGGCTAAAACAAAGAAGACAGCCATTATATCCACACTGGCTGAAGTGGAAAAGAGTGCTTGTTGTCAGAAGTTTGGAGGTGAATTCATTTCCCCTTGTTGATGCTTACGCTGATGTTACCGGACAATCAAAACAGAGTGGTAGCCAAAGTAAATGAATAAACGGTTAGTCTGGAAATCTGGCCGTGGGGTTGGACAATAACAGACTTGGTGGACAGGCTGCAATAACTATCAACTTGAAACGTATTAGCTTTGCTTATTTGCTGATTAGCTTATCAAGTTTGTTTACGGTTACGGTCTGGTTCTTTGGAAGCTGTGAGTAAATGTTTGAAATGCCCAGCCATCCACACGAGTTGCAGTCTAAACAATAGAAAAGTCATAGACTTTTTTAATTTGATAAATTTAATCAATTAAATTCTGAAAAAACACATTTACTTTTTACTTACTCTGATGCGAACGAATAATACAACAGCCTTCAATAGCTTCATGGTCGAACACAGTGTGAACAGAGTCATTCCAAAGCAATCGAGAAAACCAATGGAGGAACCAAACCAACCGTATTTATTTAGTATTTATTTATTTCGTTTTTGGACGAGGCGCGGTAAAGAAGAGACAGAGCCAATCGACAGCATGTCCGTTGTAATGGAGGAGCTGAAGAAGATCAATGAGAAAAATGGACGGGAAACGCTGTTCTGTAGACAGGACATTCAAAGATAAAAAAGCAGAAATTGGTTGGTCTTTTGGGAAACAACTGAAAGACAAATTGACATTTGAGGGCGATTCTAGGGTAAAACTAGTGAAATGGAACCAAGATGACATGAAAGCAGAAAGTCCAAAGAAACCCAAGCGCATTGATCTGGCAATACGGCACCTGTGAGCTGGAATCGATTCAGATGGAAATAAAAAGGTACACCACAATTCAACCTGACATTGACATTTCCCTCATTGTTTCGGGCCTGCCTTTTGACGGGGGGGAGAATGTCATGGAGAGGGAGGAAAAGTTTTTCACTGGGAAGGGGGGGGGGGGGGGGGGGGGGCACGGCTGTACCGGCTATGGTGGTCGGGGTGTGGATGAGACCGAGAGAGATGGGACTGGGACTGATCAAGGTGGACATGAACACAACAGAAGAAAAAGTGGCAAGGCTGCGGCAAAACCAAAACCTTGGATAGCGAGACATACAGCAAGGTCTGTCTTAGATGAGATAACATCTGGAAAGGGGTTCTTCACAGCTCCGAGAGGCTAGTTAAACTCTCAGGAGCGACCCACAGAAGATGGTGGGCAGGGAGGGAAGAGGAGTATTGAACTGCACCTGCGCTGACACAGACTGCAATCCAATAATCTCTCTTTAGTTCATTGGAACTTAAATGGATGGACAGCCAGGAACTGTGAGTCGAACACGGTTATTCTGAACGACCTACGACCAGATCGAATCTCATTCAAATGAAACTAATTTAAAAATAGAGGGCTCTGTTGACGTTAAGGGATATGTACGGTCGGTATGGTTACAACTGAAAAAAAGCATGTAAATGCCCCACAGGGTACAGGAGCTGTAAGTATTTGTTTTAAGACTGACCTATTAAGCTCATATGATGTTGAGGTGATTGAAGAAACAAGGCGGATGGAACCCTTGGTTTGCAGCTAGTCGGTTTGAGTTTGTGAATTTGCTTTGTAGTGTTTCCACGTTGTCTTCCCCAGAGATATGGCCCTGGGGAGGAGATGCATCCAGTTGCTTTGGTCACTCATAGAGCCAGAAGTATTTCTGTTCTGAAGCGGATGCTGTTTATGATTGCAGAGTCCTAAATAGTATGTATGTAACCCAGATCATTATTTGAAAGAGGTTGAAGAGGTCCACCGAGAGTTGTGTTCGACGACTGTAAATAAACACAGAATCGTGAAGAGAGTTTCTGAGACTCCAAATTGTGTCTTGTAAACGGTGGAACACGCCCGCTTAATGAGCACTTTATTTCAGCATCAACAAAATAAAAAGCGGTCGTACACTATATAGCAACTACTCATGTGTATCTGAAAACATGCACCCGGATCAAGGTGGTGCAGCAAATCAAATGGTTGAGGCTGCATGGACCTCATTGGGGAGTGTAGTAAATTGCTTCACCATTCTTTGTAATGGAAGTAATGGAATTTTCTGTAGGCTTCGGAACTCAGCTGGTCGGTTCTAGAGGGAGAGAGCGATCGATCAACGAAATGCTGTAAAACTAGCGTACGCAGAAAGTTACCCAAGGGTTTTTCATTGTTCAGATATGAGACGCTAAGTGCTGACAGACTTGGTGGACAGGCTGCAATTTAGTTTTGCAACATACGAAGTGCTAGATGGGAGGCCTGGTGAAAACTGTGTAAATTAGTACATGATGGAAAGGGGGAAATAGTCACAGGATAAACAAGCTGCTGCCAAATCAAAGAGAGTTTATAAGCAGAGGAAACCGTGTTGGAATAAGGAGCGGCAGGATCATGGTATTCATTGCATAGCTCAAAACATTCTTATTCAAAATGTAAAGGCAATGGAGGAGATGGGAAGACACTATTAAGTATTTTCAGAAAAATATCAAAATGCATATGAGACACCGTTTCTATAAATGTAGATATCGAAGAATGTCTCGATTTAGGAAGAAGTCCAAAAAGTCCTCAGCATTTTCTGGAAATAATAGATAAGGCGCAGACGGAAAAGGTACATCCCAATGGAAATACGGGGAGAGGAGGGAAATATGGAGAAGAGTCGCTTCTCAGGTACGTGCAGATTCGGAAATAAGACTTTGCTAATCTCTTCTCAATTGACGCGAGAGGTTAGGATGAGGGGTTTTATCAGGAGATGAGTCTACTGAGAAGCCCGAAAAGAATGTTTGAGGTTCACTTCCAGGGTAATTGAGATCTTAACGCAAAAACATCTATAGCTGAGGGCCCGAAGGCGATAGACCGGGCAAAAGTTGGGAAAGCCACTGGTAGAGAGGTTAAGTTCGGAAATCGCTTTGATTTGATAAATTTCATCTTTTCAAAAAGGGTTTTGAGGTAAGTAGCCTAGCATCAGTATGGCTTTATGTGTATTATAA
This sequence comes from Melanogrammus aeglefinus, assembly GCA_900291075.1. Taxonomy (NCBI): domain Eukaryota; kingdom Metazoa; phylum Chordata; class Actinopteri; order Gadiformes; family Gadidae; genus Melanogrammus; species Melanogrammus aeglefinus. The sequence goes on from OLKM01001443.1 coordinate 15,227, forward strand.
GCCCCATCCCCAAATCACAGAGCGATGAACCAAGAGAGCCTCACAACTACAGGGTCATCAGTTTAGCACCGTCTATACATTGTATCCCTCTTAAACTTAATGAGGCTGATAGGATTTCTGGAAGAGGAACAAGTACTGACCCCCGTCTCTCACCCTGTGTTGCACGGGGTATCTCATCGGTCTAAGCACTACTCATGTCCGCATTGATATTGTTTGTCTATTGATCTGGGATATAATCTGATATAGGATTGGCAACAAACTGGCATGGCACGAAAATAAACCATGAATGATTCAATTCCGGGAGCATTAAAACCAGTGAACTTTACCACTTAGTAATATAAAATTTGACTTAACAATGCATCTTTCACATTGGTTAGTAGCTGCTTCCGTTTAGCTGCCACTCTTACACATTGTAGAGAATACAGTGGATGGAAACTCCCTGCACGATACTGGCTGATATCCAGGGGCAGAAAATACAAATAAAAAAGAAGGGCAATGCATCCATGCTGACAATCGGCTGAGCGGGACCCCGGAATTGGCTGAATACATTAGCCAGTCAGTGGCGCGGTGTGGTCCTGCCAGTGCGGTGGTGACAGCAGGTATCCTCCAGGTAGAGGCCTGGCTGTCAGCCACCCTGAAGCTGACGGACAGCCGTCCACACGGACCTCGCTAGGTAGGGAGACGGTCCCCCTTAGTTAGGGAGACGGCACCACGACAGATACGCAACACATACGCACGACTGCACGCACGCACGCACGCACAAACAGAGATACACATAGGATAATGACACAAACCACAAGACACACACACACACAACACAGACACACACACACACACGCACACACACACACACACAGAAAGATACCCTCACACAGTAGAATATCACATAGTAACAGCCAAGCACACACATAACGATGACTACAACAAACACAAACAGATAAATAACACGACAACACACAACACACACACACACACACACACACACACACACACACACACCACACACACACACACACACACACACACACACACACACACACACACACACACACACACACACACACACAACCACTGTCACACAGTCTTGTCAAGGTTAGTAGGAGCTAACAACAATTGATTAGCAGACAAGCAGGAATTTCACAGTTTGGCATACCAACAGTTGTTTACCTCCCCTCAAAGCACACACACACACACACACCCATTATTATTTCTTTGTATACCGTTATTCTCTGTCTTGCCTTGCTCTCACACTTTTGCTCTCCCTCTTTCACACTGTCTCTCTATCTCTCCTCCTTCACTCTCTCTCTCTCTCTCTCTCTCTCTCTCTCTCTCTCTCTCTCTCTCTCTCTCTCTCTCTCTCTCTCTCTCTCTAGTCACTGTGTCTCTCTCTTTCACACTCTGTGTGACTCTGTCTCCTCTCTCTTTCACACTCTGTGTGACTCTGTCTCCCTCTCTCTCACAATCAGTCTCTCTCTCTCTCTCCCCCTCCCAGTGGCTCAAGGTGTCTCTCCCCCGCTTTTCTCTCTGTCAATGTGTCCCTGGGTACTCTGAAAGTGTCCTGCTGTCAGCAGTCATTACAGCCCCCCCCCCAGGGAGTGTCAGCTTTTTATTTGCCAAATGGAAAGCGTGAGAACTGATGGTTATGAAATCTGAACAACACCACTGCGCAGGACGTCCCCGCTCCTCAAACACTTGACTCTCCTTAATTAAAGTTCTTTCAAATCTCAATTGAATGTACATACTTATGTTCTTCCCTTCTTTCCCTCTGTGTGTGTGTGTGTGTGTGTGTGTGTGTGTGTGTGTGTGTGTGTGTGTGTGTGTGTGTGTGTGTGTGTGTGTGTGTGTGTGTGTGTGTGTGTGTGTGTGTGTGTGTGTGTCAGGTGGCGGAGATGCACGGGGAGCTGATAGAATTTAATGAGCGTCTCTACCGCTCCCTCATGGCCAAGGACCACCTTATCATCCACATGAGACAGGAGCTCATCGACCTCAGAGGACCCGTGAGTGCTTGGGCATACAGACACATGCACCCACACACATACACAGACACACGCACACACACTCAACAGCAGCACTTGTATACGACATGCACTTCCACACATGACCGTCTCCCACCAGGGATAACCATGCACTCTCTCCTACTTCCTTTACTCTTCATCACTGAGTTTACCCTCACATACTCTCGCTCTCTCTCGCTAGCTACTCTCACCTTCTCTATCTCGCTACCTTGCTCTCACTCGCACACTCTCTCTTACTACCTCTCTCTCTCTCTCTCTCTCTCTCTCTCTCTCTCTCTCTCTCTCTCTCTCTCTCTCTCTCTCCTCTCTCTCTCTCTCTCTCTCTCTCTTCTCTCTCTCTCTCTCTCTCTCTCTCTCTCGCTCTCTTGTGCCCGCTATCTTTCTTTCTCTTTTTTTATCTGTCTGTATCTCTCTCTAACACACACTCTCTTTAAATTGTTTTCCTCTTTAAGCTGACCAATGTTAGGATTATTGCCACTACAACTATCTCCCTCAAACACACACACGCACGCACACACGCACGCACATGCGTGCACACACACAGACTCCATATCTGGTTTTGCTCTGGGGACTGGCAACTATGCCTACATGGCAGACACACAAGAGAGAGAGAGATACACACAACACGCGTGACACACACACACACACACACACACACACACACACACACACACACACACACACACACACACACACACACACACACACACACACACACACACACACACACACACACACACACACACACACACACACACACCGTCCAGCAGTGATGGGAGCCTCAGGCCTGCCGAAAGACCTCTTATCCCTCAGCTTCAGCCTCTATGTGTGTGTGGGTGTCCAGTGTGTTCCCGATCAAAGCCAGTGGGCTGCCGTGTCCCAGTGGAGGAGGCAGGGATGTCCGTGGTTCAGCCCTCTGAATCACTCTCCACACACTCACTTACAAAGAGCGGGCGAGAGAGGTCCAGAGGTACAGGGAAAGAGAGGGGAAGGGGCAAGATGGTTGGACAGAGGAAGGGTGAGAGATAGTTGGACGGAGAGAAGAGAGCGATGGAAAGTCGCAGGGTTCAGAAGGAAGTGAATGAGAAAGTTTTCAAGTGTATCGTGAAGTTTGAGGTCAGTCCATACTCATGCAATGTCAAGAAAAAACTTTTGTTGGGAGATATGGAGGTAAACTTAGAATATTTCCATTTAATCAACATTACAAATCTTAGAAAGGGATAGAAAAAACGGAAGAAGATAAATGGGAAGAGGACGATTTCACCACACATTATGTCTTTCATGATTGTGTTTTGCGGTTTGCAACAATGCTCTTTCTTTAAGCCGAGGTCCAATAACAGTTTTAGTTTTCTGTCTTTTACAAGATGCAAATTACTTTTCGTAAAGTTAGGATTTATTCATGTATGGTAATGCTCTTCCCTATCTCTCTCTCTCTCTCTCTCTCTCTCTCTCTCTCTCTCTCTCTCTCTCTCTCTCTCTCTCTCTCTCTCTCTCTCTCTCTCTCTCTCTCTCTCTCTCTCTCTCTCTCTCTCTCTCCCCCATCTAGGTTCCTGGTGATTTGAGTCAGACCTCGGATGACCCGAGCCTCTCAGACTTTGAGACGTAAGACCCTTCATCTCAGTCTCTCTGTGGTTTCATGTGTGTTCTGTCCTTTATCATCTCTGTGAGGGGGGAAAAGGAGTGACAAATGGATGCATATCTGTATATCCATCCATCTGCCTTTCTGTTGCCTGCTTACTGCCCTGTCTGCCTGCCTTTCTTTCTGTGTGTCTGTCTGTCTCTGGGTCTGTGTGTCTGTCTGTCTTTCACTCCATCTGCCTGTCTCTTTCTCTCTTAGGATCCATATCTCAAAGTTTCATTCAAACTCCGGGCTTCATTTTGATTGGCTGATTGGCTGCGAGGCGAGACGCCTGATCCATGTTCCCCAGCTCCTCTAATCTCTCCCATCCTCTCTGGTTGATAAATTGCTTCTGTGGAGAAACCAATCCACGTCATTAACTGGCTTATCTTTTAAACGCCATCTTTCAATTTCTCCTCTCTGTCGAACCTCTCTCCCCCTTTTTCTTTCTCTCTCTGTAACTAGACCCCCCTCCCACCCCCTCACCTCTCTCTCACTTTCACCAGTAACAAATCACCACAGCTGCTTCCTGCCTTGTTCAATTTGAATTATGTGTGACCATGATCATCGTCCAAATATTATATATAGATATAATATACTTTCAAAATATGTAAAATACATTTTCCCTTAGCAATACATTGATCACCAGTTCAAACCAAATCAGATCAACATATTTGTATTGGTGCTAGGGTTGAGCACCGAAACTCGGTTCAAGTAGGGCACCGGTTCCGACGTAAACGGTAGTAACGAGATCGAATAAGAACGCAAATTTCCGCGCCTCATAACGGTGCTTGACTTTTTTTTACGCTTGTATACCGCCATACCGGTGTATTTAATTACACAACGTTCGGAGTGCTGTGCGACACTTTTTCAGACGGGACCCTTTTCAAAGTTGCGCTTCTAAACACGCATGGTACGACTACGACTTTCTTTATAGGTCCATCACTGCGAGGCGTGGTATTTCAGGCCAACTGCTAAAAGAATGTGTCGCGGCTTCAAACATAAATCATAAAGCCTATGGACGCCTAGGCACGGACTTGTCAACACGCTGCGGCATCACTTACTTGATGTCATTATGATTGAAGATTGGCAGGTTGTAGTGCAGGGCTATTCAACCTCCTTAACAAGTGGGCCAAAAAGGAAAACCGCTGGGGGTTCATGGGCCACACATACAGTCAAACATATAATGTAAATTAATCGCTACAAATTAATCGTACTTTAAGTAGTGTTAACTTAATAGATATAGTGCTAAATGGAATAAACTTGTGAGATGCATTCCTTTCTTTTTCACTTTTAATTGCATCATTATAACAATTCTTGATCTTACATATTTTGGACACTTATTTTTAGTAGCAATTTTTATTCAAACATATTTTTTGACACATTTATAATAACAATATAATAACAATAACAATATTTGACACATTTTTATGATTTAACAATGTTTGAATCATCACAAAACAGAACTACTGTACATATGAGACATTTTGAGCCTGTTATATTCAGTGAGAGAAATTGCACTGCCTTGATTTTGCTATTTCAGCATAGTTTGGTTCATACGTTGTAAGGCCAATCCGGAGACACTCATGCAGCTTCTCATTGGTCATGGAGCAACGTGCCCTTGTTTTGATGGCATTCATATGAGAAAAGCTAGACTCACAAGTTTAGGTTGAGCCAAACATTGTCAGAATAAGTGGTGCCACTTTCCTGATTGTGGGGTACTGATACTGGCTAACATGGTTACACCAAAAGTTGGCTACACCCTCAGACTGAAAGTGCTGTTTTAAAGCAAAGCAAGACTGCACATCAACAAGTTCAACCTGAAATATGCTTTCATCAATACAGGATAATACCTCTTTTACTTTTACACAGAAGTCTGCATCAGGCTTGATGGAAAATGGGTCATGAGTAAACTGCAATACCTCAATGGAAATGCTGAAGCCTTGGAATCTCTCAGTGAATTTCTCTTGTCAATTTTGTCATGCAGTCTCATGACGGGCGTTATTTCTCCCCGTGGCGATGTGCTCATGAATGCACAGAGTTGTGGGAAGTGCAGCAGTTTTTTTGTCCGCAAGCAGCTGACGAAACAGGCGATGTGGTAGGCTGGAGGTTGAGCGGATGAAATTCATGATGGTGTCCATGGTGTTTTTCAAATCACCACTGAGCTTAGCACACAGCACCGATTGATGAATGATGCAGTGCACATACTGCATATGCGGGGCTATGGCTGATAGCCGCGCCACCAGCCCCTGCACTCTGCCGATCATAGCCGGAGCGCCATCAGTAACCAACAGGCACACCTTTTGTAAATCCAGTTCACGTTCATTAAAAAAATGACACTATCTTTTGAAAAATCACTTCACCTGTAGTGTGTCCCTCCAGCTGAATAAGCCCAAGAAGTTCTTCTCCGAAAACCTCACTCCAATCGAAAAACCTCACGTAAATGCAAAGCTGGGCCATGTCGGTACAATCAGTTGATTCGTCCACAGCGATCGATATATATTCCTCTTTTCGAACGTTTTCAAAAAAGCTTCCCCGACACATCTTTTGCCAGTAATTCCACTCTGCGGAGAATTGATGTGTCTGAAAGAGGCACTCTTTTAATGGCTGAAGTGACGCTTTCTTTTACTTTTTGGTCAATTACCACTTCATCAATGACAGCAAGCATGCAGTCTTTAACGGTGTCCACGTCGGTAAAGGGCCTCTTCTGTCTAGTTAGAGTCCAGGCTACACGCAGGGAGGCTATCATGGTTCTCTCTTGTTCCGTGCAAAACTGACCAAAAGCCATTTGACTCCGTTCAAACGATGCTTGCAGCCCCTGTAATTTCTTCCTCCGTTCCTCCGAGCCCGCGGGATAACTGGCAGCAAACGAGCTGTGATTTGAGTGGTAGTGCCTCTTCACATTGTATTCCTTAATCACGGAAATGGCTTTGCTGCACATTAAACACACCGGTTTACTACTTGTGGCGGATGGCAAAGTAAATAAATATTTTTCAGTCCATTCGCTTTTCAATTGGCGATTTTCACCATCAACCTTCCTTTTTTTTGGCTTGGAAAGAGACATCTCGGAGTTGTTGTTAGCCTAGCTAAAGTGAGTTTCTCCGTGGTCCGCAAGCATAAAATGCAATGTCACCTTGACTGAGCCAATGGCAGGTGCAGACAGAGTGGAAGTAACCCTGTTGCCGTAGAATTCTTTACAAAATTGTTTCAGAACAATACATTATTTTTATTTTTATAAAATATATAATTTATACCTTTTAATATATATATATTTTTCATTCATTCTATCTATTTTAATAAGTTTGTTCACATAAGTCTAAATACTTATTTATTTGTTTTTCCTTCAGTTGCGCTGCCTCCAGCGCTATAATATATATATTAGAGCCCTTATCCAATCAGATTATTTCCCTGCGCTGTCTCCGGGTAATCCTGAGAGAATACCCTCGCTGTTGACGCTAATGAGGACTAGGGCCTCATGGAAAAAGTCACGGCCCGCGTGTGTAATATGATTCATATTTAACACGCAAACCTGATTTGCAGGCAACAATTTTCTTATTTTTTATATATATATATATATATATATATATATATATATATATTCTTATTTTATTTTTTTTAATTTTTTATTTTTAGGTCTGCAGGCAACCTCTTGCAGGCCAGAAAGAAAATAAGATGGGCCGTATTTGGACCACAGGCCGCTAGTTGAATAGGCCTGTTGTAGTGGGTGCATGAGTAAATGAATGAAAGTGTGTGTGTGTGTGTGTGTGTGTGTGTTTGTTTGTGCGTTGCGAGCGTATGTGATACTTTATTTTCAAAACTTGGGAATTTATATGGCGCGGTACGCGAGTAGGTTGAAATAGGCCTGTTGTAGTGGGTGCATGAGTAAATGAATGAAAGTGTGTGTGTGTGTGTGTGTGTGTGTGTTTGTGCGTTGCGAGCGTATGTGATACTTTATTTTCAAAACTTGGGAATTTATATGGCGCGGTACCGAGTGGTTGAAAACAATGTTGGTGTCTCCTGTGGCTGCCCGGCACACCTGCGTTACTTAATATGACTTTGGCAGTAATGTTTTAAACCCTGCCATGCACGCAAGTGTAAACGCAAGCAGCATAGCCGCGGGCCTGCCTGCTTTCAGCACGTAATTATTATTATTTGAAATTATTATTTTTATAATAATAATAATACAATTTATTATTATTATTTATTTATCAGTCACAGCAGCCTTTCCTCTTCGGGTAAGTCGAGTAATTTAATGCCAACCACATATCTTGCATATCAAGTAGGCTAGCAGACACCGTTGCCATTCAACAGCGTGTGTGACAACGTGTGCTATGTCCTTAACTTCTCAATGTCCACTGACTTTCTGCTTAATGTGAAACTCATAACAAGTCGTGCATGTATGCAAGTGTGTGTGGTTTCGGTTTTTTAAGTACCGGTTCGAGAACCGCTTTAGCACCGGGGGAAAAAAAAAAAAGTACTGAGTAGGCACCGGTATCGGATAAAACTCAAACGATACCCAACCCTTATTGGTATTGGCTGCAGTGTGTCTGACCGTGTATCTGGTGTTGGGGGGTGGGGGGGGGGTGGTGCTCAAGGGGAGCGTTAGAGCAGTGTTTCCAAACCCTTGACGTCTAGGTATACCTCCAAATTTTCATGGACCACCTCATTTGCAAATGGTAAAATATGTATAAATACACATGCAGTGACTGAGCAAAGAAGGACAGCAATGGTGGAGCGATGCTCCGTTTATCCACAGCTCCTACCGTTAGAGGGCTATGGCCATCGGGAAACAGAGGAAAACGAGGACTGCAGCAGTGTGTTTATTTGGCTAACGCAAAACATCAAAGGAAAACGTACGCTACAATGCACGAAGCGAGGCGCTTTCGGAAATAACAACAAGCCTGATTACTTTATTTAATGAACAATATTTACACCATGTTTATTTTCAATGATCTATTTAATTATTTTTACCACTGTAAACGTGTCTATTGTAAGAATTAGCGTCCCGCGTGCCGCCTGCGATGGCCTGCGGTACCACAGTTTGCAGAACTCTGCTCCACTAGCCTGCGGTGTTTCTGTGTTTCCTCCAGGTCTCACCGGGCCCTCATCAACGTTTGGATCCCCTCCGTGTTCCTGCAGGGCCGATCCGCCAACGCCTACCATGTCTACCAGGTGAGGACCCCCCCCAAAACCTAACCTTGTTCCAGGCGTTCACATCTCATGATGCATCACCCTGGAACAGGAGGCTCTGAATAAGCGTTTTTGGCAAAGGGAAAGAGGGGGCGGGACTTTAGGTCACATGGGTTTAGCGGATAGAGAGAGGGGGCGGGACTTTAGGTCACATGGGTTTAGCGGCTAGAGAGAGGGAGGGACTTTCCGTAGACATCCTTTGTCTTTTAGGTTAATTTTTATGTTCAAATGTTCTGGGTTTGTTCCCTCAATGTCTCCAGCTTACCTGTCTGCATCCTTATGGAGCAAGACGCCCTGACATCTACCTGCTCATTAATAAATCACAACGTGGTTTTAGATCTAATTGTCAAACGGTGAAAAGGGAACTTTTGATGAAGACGATGGGATGAAACCATCATCCCATCGTCTTCATCAAAAGTTCCCTTTTAGTATGGTTTATGGTTCATTACTCATTGATGTAAAATAGGTGATGATCAGAAGTTAAGGGCTGGATTTTGGTTCAGGTCATACCATTTATTTACATAATCCAACTACTGGAAGCATAGCTGTATATCTATGTCTAAGAGCAACAAAGCATTTCTTCTCTGGGAGTGATCAAGACTCTCATCCCTTATAAGAGGAGCGCTGTCAATCCAAATGACCGCAAGCCTGATTGGTCCAACTGAACCAATGACTGCAACGGTCCCAGTGTTATTTGCATCGCCATAATTTCTATTGTTGGCCTGCTCGTATCCATTGGCAACCACTGCAGTCAACATATTCCTTTTTCTCTCCACAACAGCGTTTTCACTGTTGTCATCATCAGGATTTCTACCAATGAAACTCATGGGTGCTAGGCTTTCTAAGAAGTCACACTCATCGTGCTAATGCTATAAATCTATTAGTAGTAGATGTACACTGTACAACGTCAGAGTGTGTGAGTGACTCACACAAACACGCAAGCCCTCACACACACAGATGCGTATGCGCAATAGTTCACTCATACTCGCACACACAGAAATACACACGCACACACTTGCGTGCAAACACACATGCATATGCACCACACACACACACACGCACACATAGACAAACCCGCATGCACACACACTATTTAAAGTGTCGTCAGCAGAGGACTGGGTGGTTGGGGGGGGGGGGGGGGTGTCCTTTAACACTCTGCGCTTCCATTGTCTTTGTGTCTGTCAGAGAGAGAGAGAGAGAGAGAGAGAGAGAGAGAGGAGAGAGAGAGAGAGAGAGAGAGAGAGAGAGAGAGAGAGAGAGAGAGAGAGAGAAAGAGAGAGAGAGAGAAGAGACGAGAGGAGAGAGAGAGAGAGAGAGAGAGAGAGAGAGAGAGAGAGAGAGAGAGAGAGAGAGAGAGAGAGAGAGAGAGAGAGAGAGAGCGCGAGCAGCCCGGCCCCCGTGCCGCTGTTCCACGGTGTCTGTCACGTTAACGAGTAGACAGACCCCTGAATCCTCCTCAGGGAGAATGGAAGCACACTCAAACTCACACTCACACACTCAAAGACACGCATACATACCAGACTCACAGACACACACACATACTCTCACCCACGGACACACACCCACGGACACACACCCACGGACCCACACACACACACACGCACATACACACATACGTATTCCTGCATTCAAAGTACAAGCACAAGCGTACCCACACGCGAGCAGCCGAGCCCACTTCACAATCTGTGGTTTGTAGGAGAGCAGAAGGCTCTTTATCGCTCGCTTATTCACTTGCTTATCACTGTTCACCGATCACTTCGTCTTAGTGGGGCTGTGTATACAGGCTGTACTTGCATACCCTGCACCCACTGACTCACGTGCATGCTCTCTTTCTCCTCCATCTTTTCTCTCGTTGTTGCATACGGATCGGTCGAGATACGTCTGTGCTGTGGTGTGCGGTGGACAGACACAGGGCCTTCGGGGAGCTTAATGGAGGCTTTATGTCCTGTGGTGGTGGGCCCTGTCTCAGGATCGATATGACATCACGCTTTATGTGTGATCATGAGGGTTCAAAATAGACACTTTGACAGGTGTACGAAAAGGTAGGGATTTAGAATGCTACTTCTCTCTCTCTCTCTCTGTCTCCCTCTGTCGTTCTCTCCATCTCGCTCTGTCACTGTCTCTCTCTCGCTTAGTCTATCTCTGTCCCTCTCTCTGTCACTGTCACTGTCTCTGTCTCTTGCCCTCCTTTTCTCCCTCACTCTCTTTCTCCCTCTCTCTCTCTCTCTCTCTCTCTCTCTCTCTCTCTCTCTCTCTCTCTCTCTCTCTCTCTCTCTCTCTCTCTCTCTCTCTCTCTCTCTCTCTCCCTCTCCCTCTCCCTCTCCCTCTCCATTATGTAGCTGCAGAACAACAGACACAAATCGTTTGATGTTTTGATCTTTGTCATTTTGTCACTTTCGGTCCTTCCTATTCCTATCCGCCTATATTTTGATCTTCCTCTCCCTTTTCTCCTCTTCATTCATCTATAGTCAAGCCCCAACCCCTGCCCCAACGCTGTGTTTCACCTGAGTTGACCAGCCTCTATCCCTTTTTCACTCTCCTGGCCACTCCCGCCCCCCCTCCCTCCCTATCGCTGCTCTCTTTATTAAATCATAATGAGAGAATTATACCCTCTTCCCTTCCTGCCTTTGCAGCAGACTACCAACCAACGAAGCTACTGTGTGGAATAGATTGAACAAATTTGTACCCTGATGGAGACTGTGGATTTTGTTGGGGGAAGCAGGGGGTCTTCTGTGTGGGCTGTGTGTGTGTGTGTGTGTGTGTGTGTGTGTGTGTGTGTGTGTGTGTGTGTGTGTGTGTGTGTGTGTGTGTGTGTGTGTGTGTGTGTGTGTGTGTGTGTGTGTGTAGGTGTGTGTGTGTGTGTGTGTAGGTGTGTTTGTGTGTGTAAATATGTGTTGGCTTTTTTTTCTCTTGGTTTTTATCTTCTTGAATCTAATTTGGTGGTTTTGTGTCACCTGCCGGTGAAACAGCAATATATTTCTAGTTATTTCTTTTCCCTCTCTTGTTGTCGTAGATAAATGACATGGCCCGGAGGCTTTTAGTGTTCTTATAATGGTTTGATGTGTTTTCTGCTCTGTGTTCCCCTCCCTGGTTGTGCTCCACAACCTCTAGTCTTATTGGAGACGGACGCACTGGGTATAAAAAACAAAGAAAGTAAGATAGAAAGAACAAGTAAAGTATAAACAATTAGACTGGAGTAGGACTTTTAGTCCAGCATCCTAGCAGAAAATGCTGTCTATTCCATTGAGAGTTTTAATTGAAACTGTTGGTTCAGGAGTTGGTTCTGTTCTGGTTCTGTCAGCTTCTAGCACGAGTATCGAGCGCTGGGACCATGCAAAGTTCCTTCAGCTCCGTCTTCTCGTCCCCGTAGCCTCGGCCGCTCATTAGGTTCGCCATAACCTTTTAATTATCATCATGAAACGGGGCGTCATTTGTTGTCCACAGTTTGATGCACTTCCCACTCGGGGGGGCCGTCCAGGCCGTTCCTCCCTTGCTGTGGCGCCTCAGAGTAGGTTCTGCCCTGGGCAGAACCTACTCTTGGACGCGGAGAAGACTGGGTCTGGCGGTCTCTTGTTCGGACCGCTCCTCCGACTCTCCCCTGGTGCTTTTGGTGGATTCGCCCGTTCCAGTCCAGGACATACTTACCGTACGCCATCTTCACCCCCATCAAGAGGTGTTTGAAAGGCACTGTTTGTTCCCCCAGCCGTCAGACTGGAGCACTCCTCCGTACTCCGTGTGAGCAGTAACTAGTCAAAGCCATGGCTCCACAGGAAGTCTCGTATATTTCAGGATCTTGTCAGACTTGTCAGAGCTCCTGAAGAGATCTTTTGTGGAGGCTCTGTTCATACCCAGTCATGTTATCCATTCTATATATTGTACCACGGCATTGTTGGGTACTTGAGTACTTGATTCTGATTAGTCCATAACATTCCGAGGATGTGCGTTATTTTTCAATAAGGGTACACCTCTGCGCTTCTAATCAATGCGCTACAAATCGAACATCTACTAAAGCAGAAGAATATTTGAACTGAAACACTAATGTTATAGGTGAAAGTAGTTCATGTCTGATCATTGTTAGTAGATAGGGTATGAGCGAAATAACCCAATTCAGGGTGGGATGAAGTCGAGGCAAAGACAAGGTTGCCACTTACCATCGTAGTAAATGATATTCCAATCATGGTTTATTCCTTACTCCTCCTGTTCACCTGTAGAATGATCAGGTGTTTCTTTCCTATTCCGGCCAATACTTCTTTACCTCAACCTTCCCAGTCTTGCGTAGCCCACATTCAAACGTGTCGAAAGCCAGAATATTCTGATAGTTGTTTGTTAGATAGTTGTTCAAATCTCAATTCAGTATTTTTATGAAATTAAAACAAACGCACAGTTGACATGTTTCTACTTTTTCGGAGATCCCTCCCCCAAATTAGCGCTGGTATGGTTTAGGGTGAATAACGCTAATCCTGCCATGCAATTTCATCAAGACTTTGCTGAATGTTTAACTGCCTTATTTGTAGGCTACCCTCATACCATGGAAGTATACTCGGACCGATGAGCATCAGAAACCCAATGGCATCGGGGCCACCTTCCTACGTGGGATTCTGGTTTTGCTTTTTTGCATTATTCAAATTACACTCTGATTGGATTTATAAAACCCGATCCTGCAGCGGTGGAATCAGCTCGGCTCCGATTCAGGCGGGGAAAGATACGTAGTATGAATTTTTTGTAACAGGCGAATATTAGATAATAAAATAAGAATTAACAAACATTCTAAGCTTGAATTTATGCATTCGGGGCAGCCCTAGTTGCAGTTGTCAAATTATGAATGAGCTAACATATCCCGAAAATAAAACGTTGATTGGTTAAAAGATTAAATATCTTGTTTTTCAATTGAATACCAGACAGAAAATGAGGTTAGGATTCCATGCAGCAACCGCCGGTACATTTAAGTGCTTGAGTTCAGAAGCGCTCCAAGTCCCCCCCTGCCTTAGTTAAGTGTAGCGGGTGGGTTGTGCTGGAGCTGCATTCTGATTCATTCCCAGCAACGACAGTCGTTCACATGAGACCTCTCCGGCTACGCGTCTGTACTGTTAGACACACTCAAACCAAAAAAATAAATAAAACCTGTTCCTCCGCTCAGCACTTCCATTCATGCCCACCTGCATTGTAAGCAGAAGCAGGGTTGGGAAATATATATGTTTAGCAGAAAACACCCCGCAGGAGGAACACACAATGGGAAAGGCATCTATATTCATTTCCGACCTCTGATTTGCAGCATATGTCATCTTCCCCATCTTGGTTTTTGTTGTTTGTGTTTGTGCACGGTTCTAAGTCTCCCTTCCCATTACGCCCCCCCTTCTCATTGAGTTTCTTTCTTGTGTGTGTGTGTGTGTGTGTGTGTGTGTGTGTGTGTGTGTGTGTGTGTGTGTGTGTGTGTGTGTGTGTGTGTGTGTGTGTGTGTGTGTGTGTCTTATGTAAAAAATAAATTAAAAAAAACCCTCCCCTTCCTCTTCCTGCCCCCCCGAGTGCCGATAAATCCATCCTAATGTTTACAGTCTCGCTTTAATGTATGTACTGTGCAGTGCTAATGAGCGGAGCAGATTGTGTGTTTAAGACTCCCTTTCAGAGGAGGGGCGAGCAAGATAGGAAGCCAGCCAGCGAGAGAGTGCCACGAGAGTGGCCAAGATTTCCAATTATCAGCGGTTACATAAGCTACCTTTTCTAGCTTCCCCTCTCCCCCCCGCCCCCCCCGCCCGACCCCCTTTTATATGCACCGTCTATGGCGCATAAATCAGCCGCTTAACGAATAATTGAGACGTCCTCGTTGACACCGCGTTCCCGGGCGTGCGTGCGGCTCTCTTGCCGTGGCGGGGCTGACCGGTGTGTGGGGAAACGTGCCGTGGGCTTCTCTCTAATACCCGCCATTACCGGGTTCACTCGTACCGGGCTGACCCAGAGCGCAGCCCGCTGCTGGGACGCGTGCGGGCCGGTACTGCGTCGTTTGCAGGACGGGATGAACCACATCCTGAACCGGCTACGGTGATGAGAAGGCTGTGCATCCCCCCCTACCCCACACGCATTTGTGTGCTTGTGTGCCATGTGTGTGCGTGTGTGTGTGTTGCCAGCAGAAGCATGCGTATGCATATCCTACTGTCATAATGAATGTCCTAATTAGACTGAGCGGATAATGATTGTGTGCGTGTCTGTGTGTGAGAGAGAGTGTACATGGTTATGGTAATGAGTGGATGTGGGGGGGGGGGGGGAGTGCGGGGGAGTGTGGGAGAAGTGGGAGATGGGGGGGGATGGAAGGAGATAACCATTATGTTGACGGCGGCGGTGATGGGAAATGTTTCACAAGTAAGACGATGGTAATTACAATCGGCGCCGTGCATCTATCAGTCAAGCAGGCCCCCCCCCCCCCCCCGGCCATGCCCCCCGGCGTGGCCTAATCAGGTTCCTCCAGCGATGCATAGTGCCTAAGTCTTCCATAAACCCCCCCCCCCCGCACCCCAGGGGTCCGGATTCAATTTACATGCCACTATCAGAAAGGAGGGCTTCCTGGCCGCGGTGCATACAGAGACCCGTCAAAGAACACACACACAACAGCAACACGATTGAATATGGCCTCAGAAAGATGTGGATCACATGACTCGCGGGACCTTCCAGCTATGACGCAGTGTCTCTGGGCTTTGATGCACAGGACACAGGCTTGAATCTGTGTGTCAACGGAAAGGCCCGTCCTTCAGACTGATGGCCTCCTTGTACACGGAGAGCTTTCAGTCCCTGGATGAGTCAGCATCTGCACATTCTTGATACTTGTTCCTTGCCGCACTACATTGAGATCATTCTTGGGATTTATGCTGCGGTCCGTGCCACGGTAACCGGTAGGATGCCTCCGCTTTTCGGTTTAGTCTAAATCCGACTACTCATTTTTCCTCGAATGTGAATGAATTTCCCTGGTTGATATCATTCACCGTCGTTCAATCTTCAGTTATTCCCGTGTGGGCAATATGTTTACAGCAGCCTTTCAAAGAGACTTTGCGAGAGCAAGTTGTAAAAGAGTGATAGTAGAGGTGCTCCTGTTTCATATACGGGCTCTGTGTACACTCAGTGAAGTTTTGCGGATACACGGGGAAATAATAGGATACGGGAAAGTTCTGAAAGGGCTCGGGGCTCTTAGCGTCGGCGCGCAGTATGGAATCGCGTTCTGATCTCCGTATAGCTTCTAGGAAGGCGTGAAGGCTAGCAGGGGGATGTATGCTCCGTGCGCAGGAGGTGTGGATTTGCTGGAGGTAGGCGGCGCTGGTGAGATTGGAGCCGATGTCCCAGCGCGTCACACTTAATCATTGCGTCTCGCTCCACTTTGGAGAGGAGCTTCAAAGAGCCCAACAGGACTCGGCTGGAAGTGGACACCGAGGGAAACAAAGTTGGCCCAGTCTGACGCTCCCAAATGTCAGCGCCACCATCTTGGCCACAACCAGTAGCAGCACAATCGCCGCTACCACCACCACCGCCACCACCACCGCCACCACTACCACCACCACCGCCACCACCGCCACCACTCACCACCACCACCACCACCACCAACCACCACCACCACCACCACCCCCACCCCCACCCCCACCCCCCACCCCAACCCCCACGCCACCGCCACCGCCACCACCACCACCACCAGAACCACCACCACCAGAACCACCACCACCACCACCTTGAAGAGGATCACCATCACATGTTCCAGCAGCAGCAGAACATCCACCTCGACCAACACCACCACCTTGACATGTATCACCATCACTACTACAACACCTTGACTACCATTACCACCACCACCAGCACGTCCACCACCACCTCCACCATCATATTTCCCCCACCACAGTCACTGGCGGCGAGGGCTAAAGGAGGTGGTGATGGTGTCTCTTGTTTCCAACCTTAAAACGCCACATCAATTATACGTCTGCTTCGACTTGCCACCCTCAGCTGTCTCTTCCGTCTTTCCTGTACCTTGTTAGCGTCTCTCTCAGACACACACACACACACACACACACACACACACACACACACACACACACACACACACACACACACACACACACACACACACACACACACACACACACACACACACACACACACACACACACACACACACACTATCTTAGTACTCCTTCCTCCCATTTCACCTCCTGTCTCATTCCCATTGACGTTTTTCATGTCCTCACTTTCTTTGGTCTCTGCAGCCCCTCTCTTCTCTCTCTCCAACCCGCCTTCCAGACAGCTTTCTCCTCAGAATAGCCCTGACTTATCCGCAATTCGGTTGTCACTCCTGCCTACTTTGGTCACTTTTATGCCGTCCCTCACTCGTTCCATCCATCCTCCCTCCTGCATGCCTTGACATCGGCTTCTCCTCACGGTGGTTAGCCAGGGAGGAGGAAGTAAACCAAAAGCAGGCGGGATCACAAGAGGTGGTGTGACAGGAGGAAGGGAGGCGAGCGGAGATGAATGACAGCGCTCGGAGGGAAGAGGTTTAACCGTGCAACAGACGAGGAGGCGCGAGATAACAGCGATGGGTTTGTTGTTTCCTTCCTGATCGGCTCCGCGGGGCCTGGCCGAGGGGGCCGGGTTTCATCAAGGCGCTCTGTGTCTTAATAGAGAGAGAGCACTTCTTTCTGCCATTGAAGGCGTTTCCGCTTTGTCTGCGAGTGATAAAAAGCTTACGGCGGTACTGCGTTGACGTGGGGCACTGTGGGGAATCAAGGGAGCGGATTTAGGGGGAGAAACGAAAGAGCCGTTCGCCAGGCTTTTGTTTCCGACGCGTTTCACATTTCCCCGCATTGTGGGGCCTCAAACGGCGGTCAGCAGCCCGGGCGTCGTTAAACCGAACCTGGGACGATAATATTGTTTGTTTGCCTCTATCTTCCTGGAACGTTTGTTTGTTTCCTCCGCCGCCGAAAGATAATCCTCAACAGAGATTAGCGGTAATCTCGATCAGAAAACCCTCCAGATCGCTGAGCTTATTAAGAAAGTTAATGATGAGAAAAGTAACTCAAACTTGCGCTCAACTCTACGAGGGGATGGAGAAGAGTACAGCGCCGGTGATGAACACGGGCCCGGGCTGGGAAAAAAACGCAGTATCTCCACACACTGACGCCGATCGTTCTCACAAAGAAATCCCCCGACCCCTAAATTATTAAGAGCTGTGTGTCTGCTGCATCATTAATATTATCCATTCTGGAAATAATAAATTGGATCCAATATTTGAAGCTACTGGGATGCATACCCTTAACCAGCGGCATTGTTAGCTAGATGAACATACAGCAAATAAACAGAATAGATATCTCAAGACATTAATACAACACAACGGTTTTCTCATCCTCGACAACATCTCAAATCCTCCTTTAAACATCATACATAAAACCCATTGAACCCCTTCACGACGCTTAACTAAATCCTGGAGTCGATTGGACCGTGAAAGCGACTTGGGGCTCTGCGTTTGACTCAGCTGAGGCCCCATCAGAGGCCATATAATTAACACTGGGACATCCCCTCGGGGGGCTTTAACAACTTGCCCCTGCCCCACAAACCACCGGCAGCCCCCCGCACACTGAGGAGGAAGGGCGTCGCAAACACTAAAGGTGAAAGTCCTTATTTTATCTGCCCAAATAACACATCATGTCGCGGGCGGCAGTTGGGGACAGGCGGGGGGGGGGGAGTTACCTACTGCATGCCACCACCCCCTGCGGTGTAAACTCAAGGACACAGGCCACAGAGACAAAGAGAGAGCGCTGCAGAATGTAAAATGAGCTTCATTAAAAAGAAGAGCTGTGTGAATTATTATTCTCCTGGATGTTTACTATTGTTGGCGAGTAGTATACATCAGGGAGAAAAACCTACTTTACCGTTATCGTTCTCTGTGACCATTGCCATATCTCTATCCGTTTGTTGTTCAGATTTTCTTTTACTTATAATAAGAGCTATAGTATGTAGCTATAGAATAACTGTATTTTTGCCAAAGAACTATGCATTAGAATGAGATGTCCTTGCTTCTCTGGGTGGTTGTTCTGTGTCTTCTCAGTATGTCAAACACCACTACTGAATTCAAGTGTAAGACAGTGTGGAGCAGTTACGGCTGATTTATACACCATGGTGCCCGCCTGTTGCATTCCGCGAGCAGAAGGCATTGAGTGCATGTGGCCATGTGGCCTTTGACAACATGCCATAGCAGTACACAATAAGGGCACTGTAAATACAAAGTACAGGGCAGAGAAATTTAGACAAATAGGTAGTTGTCTTCCTTTCTTTTCCTTTAGGATAACTTCAACATTGAGCGTTTACACAGTACTACTCAAGGGTTCTTATGCCTATTGTACCTGACAGTACTCCTTTTAAACCAGACTGAAAATAGAACCATTGAATAAAGTGTTTGAGTTAGCTCCCTGATTACATTCCTGCCGGTTTGAGTGCTTCATCGTGTGCAATCAAAAAACGGTGCCTGTGAATCGGCGTGGACCTCTTTGACTGGAGCAATAGCAACGTCATTTTTATATCGACGATATAAAAATGACATTGACCTCCATTAACTTACCTCGATGTACAGAGGGTTGCGTTGGCGCGCCATTCATCTCTGCATTGAGTATTCACGCTGAATCCACCCCACCCCTCGATCCTTCTCTGTCTCAACCTCCCCCGTCTCCAGGTTCTACATCTCCTCCCTCTCTTCTTCTACCGCCTTCTGATTATCTACCTCCCCCCCCACCCCATTGCTGCTCTTTGTCCTTCTTTGTTAGATTCATTTTCCTCACCTTTCCTATAGTGAGTGCTCTCATCCTTCCCACCCCTCCCTTCCTTCCTCTCCTAATCCTCCCCAGCTCCTCCTCCCCTCCTCCTCCTCCTCCTCCTCCTCCTCCTCCTCTCCTCCTCCCTCTCCTCCTCCTCCTCCTCCTCCTGCTGTCTGAACTCCTTTTGTCCGGGTCGTCCGGCAGTGCACAGCACGGAGAGCCTCAACTCTTTCAGAAACACGTGAAACCCCCCTGTGGTCTGGAGGAGGTCCGCCTCTCTCATTCTGTCTGCGTCTTTTGTCTGTCTTTCTGTCTGTCTGTCTGTCTCTCTGTCTCTCTGTCTCTCTCTCTCTCTCTCTCTCTCTCTCTCTCTCTCTCTCTCTCTCTCTCTCTCTCTCTCTCTCTCTCTCTCTCTCTCTCTCTCTCTCTCTCTCTCTCTCTCTCTCTCTCTCTCTCTCTCTCTCTCTCTCTCTCTCTCTCTCTCTCGCTTTTCGACCCTTCATAACCTTGTGCAGCCTGTTAGCCTGCCTCCCTCCATCTGTCTGTCTGTCTGTCTGTCTCTTTTTCCATCTGACAACGATTTTGGGGCTTGCAAATAAATGTTTATTTAGCAGATTATCAGCCAACAACAGGGATTTTCAGGCACCATCTGCAATATTAGAAAAATAGTGCAAATAATCAATCAGTATCCACCCTGACTGCAGACATCCATCACACCTAGGAGTGAGTGTGTGAACTGTTCTGCAATCTGCACCAAATCTCATTATTGTCCAAACAAAGGCACAGCCGCGGAGTGGGAAGTGGCAGTCGTGACTCGGGATTCTCCAGCCATGCAACGCTTAATTCTAGCAACGCTGCGCTTAATTATCTTGACTCAACCACAAAACTCGCAATGTGATGCGTGATTCCAGCTTTGAGGTGATGTAATTACGATGTGTTAATCCTACTACGTTGGTAATCATCATTAAGCATCGCTCTTTTAGTATTTAGTATTCTTTATTTCTTTACTCTGACGGTGGAGTTTATTTGTAGTAGGTTGAGATTAAATTAAGATTTCTTTCTTTCCGTCATTCATTCTTTCACAGCAGATTATAATGCAGAGTAGATTGTGTTTTGCACCGGCGTGTCTGAGAGTGAAAACATGGCGTGAGGAGGAGTCAGAGACAACACCGCTTTGAAGCAGCCAATCAAAGTGTCCTTAGAGTGCAGCTCTTCTTTCAGTTCAGCAACTGATTCCAACTGACACCCGGGCTTTCATTGGCGTCACATCAAATGTATAGATTTAATTAATAATTAGAATTGTTTTAATGCAAGAGATGTTATTTTCAAGGAATTTCTTTCGATATCTTTTGTGTGTGTGAGTGTGTGTCTGTCTGTGTGTGTGTCTGTGTGTTTGTGTTGGACTGTGTTGGAATCTGAGCGACAGAGGGACAAATGAAAACCAATGCTCCTACATAATCCCCGCCTCTATAAGCCACTCGCAGGCAAGAAAAAATTGTAATTGTGATCTTCTCTTGCGTGTGTGTGTGCACCTGTATGTGTGCATGTGCGCTTGTGCGTGTGTGTGTGCGTGTCGTCTGTCTGTGTGGGAGACACATCCCATGTCTGACTGTGTCGCCCCCCCACCCCCCCCACCCCCGGTGCAGCAGCAGGTCACCCCCCGGCCCTCTCCTGCGCTGAGACGGCGGTTTTGTTTGGTGACAGCCAGACACCAGTGATTAGCCTCGCTGTCACACCAGCACCGAGCGGCGCGGGGCTACTCTTTGAGACGCAGACGGCAGGGGGAGAGACAGCCTTTTCATTTCCTCTCAAATGCCAGCTTCTCAGACTGGTTCACCCCCCCCCACCCCCACCCCCATCACCACCACCACACGCCTGATTTCTCTTAGATTTCTCCGAGGTGAGACGTATTTGAATCACTTATTTACTTGCTCTGGTTCAAGGGGATGTGGGGAACTTTTGCAGAGTTGTAAAGAGAGACAGCATGAAAGAAGGGAAGAAAAAAAGATTTGAAAACTAAACTATAAACTTCACCACGCGCTGTTCCCTCCCTCCCCGTGTTTCTCTGCCATTGAGAGGTCTTGCGTTTCACACACTTGTGATGGACAGGGAAGATGGAGTCCACGAACCAATCACGGAAGAGATGGACTGATTGGTCAGAAAGGAACTAGGTCCAAAATCTAAAATTGGCTAATGCAAAGAGAACTCGATCACTTTGTCTCATGGCTTCGTGTGTTGTCCCCCAAGACGATGTGATGATGGGATAATTTAGAAAGATTAAAGGGCTGATATCAAACATCCAAGGTCCCTGCTGCTGGGAAATAGGACAGGTTTTTATTATAAGCCGTTTTCATGCTTTTCAGAGAGAAAAAAAGAGATTTAATATGTGATAAGTGATATGTGATAGGTGAGGGGATAAAAAAATCTGGATGGAAATCAAGAGAGGCTAATGTATACGTTTTTATAAGCCGGCCCAGTGAAATGTCTTTAGTGGATCTGGCGAGTAGGGCTAGGGCTGCTATTGTTGCTATGCTATGCTATTCTATGCTATGTGAGGTGAGGCATTGCTTGTTTCGGAGTAGTCATGGTCACCTGTGAGATGAAGTCATCTTGAGTATTAAATAATGTTTATTTCCCAAAGCCTATCTCTCAGTTTATAAGCTTCTCAAATATCTCCTGGGCTGTATTGTCTCCAGCCTCCTTTCCATCTCTCTGTCTCCCCATCTTTTCCACCCTTTCTATCGCTCGCTCGCTTTCTCTCTCCCCCTTGCTCTCATCATAATTGCAAACTTGCAGAAAATAACGCGAGAAAGTAGGTTAAAAGCTAGGGTAGCCTTCTCCGTGGTCACTCGAGAAGTGCAGAGTTGACACTTTCGCAAGTGCATTAGGCCTCCCTCCCCCCTGCCCCGCTGTCACATCACCACCTCCGCCGGAGATGCTTCTAGCGGCTTCCAGAGCGGCGGTCATCGCCGTCCCAACATTATTTATACCACAGTGTTGTCTCAGGCACACAGGCTGCTTATATTAAGGCACCTCGGACACATCGGCTGGACTGACCGATGGCTAAATAATAATAGTAATGATAGGATTGTGGGTATATCCGGGCATAGGTTGGGCACTGCTGTTGGGACAGCTACGTCCTCTGTCTAGGAGAACGCGTTGGTTTGCCACACAATTGGATTGTAGAATGGTGTATAACTTTTTAATGTTGTGTTTTGGTACAAATGCTTCTGTGTGTGCGTGTGTGTGCGCATTTGTGTGTGTGTCTGTGTGTACCTGAACTTTGTGTTGACTGTCGTAGTTAAGGAAGAGGTAATTTTGTAATTGATTTTGGGACGATTTTCTCTATTCTTTTACTTTTTCCCTTTGTCTTTTATTTTAAGCGTTTTTTGTCATTCTTTTCCGGTAATATCCCTAACACTCAGCTCCTCATCTCAACTTTCCCATCTCCCTTCCTCACCTTTCTTTTCCCCTCTCCTCCACTCCTCCCTCTCCTCTCCCATCACCTCCCATCACCCTCTCATCTCCTCTCCTCTCCCTTCACCCTCTCCTCTCCTCTCCCATCACCCTCTCATCTCCTCTCCCCTCCCTTCACCCTCTCCTCTCCCATCACCCTCTCATCTCCTCTCCCCTCCCTTCACCCTCTCCTCTCCTTTCACCCTCCCCTCTCCTCTCCCATCACCCTCTCATCTCCTCTCCCATCACCCTCCTCTCTCCTTTCACCCTCTCCTCTCCTCTCCTCTCCTCCTCTCCTCTCCTCTCCTCTCCTCTCCTCTCCTCTCCTCTCCCTCTCCTCTCCTCTCCTCTCCTCTCCTCTCCTCTCCTCTCCTTTCACCCTCTCCTCTCCTTTCACCCTCTCCTCTCCCTCACCCTCTCCTCTCCTCACCCTCACCCTCCCCTCTCATCTCCTCCCCTCTCCCATCACCCTCTCCTCTCCTCTCCAGCCCTCTCTACTCTTTTCACTCTCCTCTCCTCTCACTCTCCTCCTCTCCCCCTGTCTCTGCTCCTCACAGTCTCTATCTGTGGTGTGTCTGAACAAGACACTTAATGGGGCATGAAACTAGCAGCAGCCACTCATTGGATGTTTAGGAACATTATTTCACTCTCTCCCTCTCTCTCTCCCACTCTGTCTCTCGCCCTCTCTCTCTCCCCCTCTCTGCCTGAGTCTCGCTGTAGCGTGACGCACTGTGGCTGTAAATATTCATCGTATTTTGGTAGGACGGCAGGACTCGTTCCACGAGGTCTCGCTTGTGTTGTTTATTTACAGTAGCCTAAGTCGCCCCCCCCCCCCCCCCGCGCTGCTGCTGCCGTTCCCTCAGACTGCCTCTACATGTCCTGGGGATGAGGCGATAATAATAATAACCATATTACTGGTGATTTGTCAACGACAACTGTGATGACGACGGTTGGATTAGATAGGGTTGATGGCGACGCACGATGACGCCGATGACGAAGGGGATGGTGTGGTGATAATGATGGGAGATGATGGACATGAGAATGAAGGTGGGAGGAGAAAATAGAGAAGATTACGATAATGGTGATGATGATGAAGCTTAAGACGGGGATGAGGATGATGATGATGATGATGATGATGATGATGATGATGAGGCTTTTGATGGGGATGATCACGATGATGATAGTGTGGTTATAATAATGATGGGATGGTGGCAGTGAGGAGGAAGATGGTAGGATAAGATAAAGAGGATTACGATGATGATGATGAAGCTTCAGATGGGGATGATGATGATGATGAAGCAGGTGGTGTCGTTTCCGTTTCCAGGTGTACATCCGTATCCATGACAACGAATGGAACGTGTACCGGCGCTACACGGAGTTCCGGGAGCTGCACAACCACCTGCGGAACAAGTTCCCCCAGGTGGACACTTTCAGCTTCCCCCCCAAGAAAGCCCTGGGGAACAAGGTACCGTCTCTCCAGCCGCGTGCCTGGGGGTCTCGTGGTCTGTCCGTCTGTCTGTCTGTCTGTCTGTCTGTCTGTCTGTCTGTCTGTCTGTCTGTCTGTCTGTCTGTCTGTCTGTCTGTCTGTTTCTGTCTGTCTGTCTGTCTGTCTGACTGGATGATTGTTCTCTGACGTTTTTTTCTCTTTTTTTCTCGCTTTCTCTCCCTCCTTTCGCTCTCTCTCTCTCTCTCTCTCTCTCTCTCTCTCTCTCTCTCTCTCTCTCTCTCTCTCTCTCTCTCATACTCTCCGGTCATACTCTCGGTCAATACTCCTCGGTCCCTCGCTCTATCGC
>OLKM01001443.1:45110-52182 GCA_900291075.1 Melanogrammus aeglefinus
TTCGCCCTGTGATGTTTTATGCATGCCACGGCCTGCGGTGTGTGTTTAGGTGAATGTGTGTGTGTGTGTGTGTGTGTGTGTGTGTGTGTGTGTGTGTGTGTGTGTGTGTGTGTGTGTGTGTGTGTGTGTGTGTGTGTGTGTGTGTGTGTGTGTGTGTGTGTGTGTGTGTGTGTGACCACATCCTTGTGGAGTTGTTTGCACACAGCCACGGGAGTCGTCATATGCATGTGTGTGTGTGTGTGTGCGTGTGCTGTGTGCGCATCCATCAGTACCTGCACTGAAGATCGACTGAAGTGGTCAAAAGACATTTTGAAATTCTGATTGCTTGGAAAAACTATTTCTTTAACGCTTTTCCTTTTTATTCAATCCCTCGTTTATTTTATCTTCAAACAGCCCTCTCTCTCTCTCTCTCCCCCCAGCAGGTTCCTATCCCTACTTTGTCTTGGCCTCCCCTCCACTCCGTCGTTCTCCACTCATCTCCTCCACTGCTCCCCATCCTTCGCCTTGTTCTCCCCTATGGTCCTCTCCTCTCTCCTCATCTCCTCTCCTCCCCTCTCCCCCTCCACTCCTTCCACTTCTCTCCCTTCCCCTATTCTCCCCTTTGATCCGCTACTCTCTCCCCCTCTCCTCCCCCTCTACTTCTCTCCTCCCCTACGCTCTGTCCTCCTCACCCATCACAGCCTCTCTTTCTCTGGTGTCGGTGTGTCCTTCTAATGGGCCATGAAACTAGCGGCAGCCAGTCCTTGGACTTCTCTCTCTCTTCCACCTGTTCGATCCCACCCTCCCTCAGGCGCACCCCCCTTATGTTCGAGTGTGACCGCAGCCTGTCGCTGTTTTTGGACTTCTCAGGCCCGGTCCGGATGAAGCATGCGAGGGAATAGATTGTTTTTTTTTTGTCTGTCGTCGTCATGGCGATTGCCTCGCCCGAGCGATGGCGTTGTTTCCGCAGGGTATCCGAGACGACGTTGATGGCGGTTATGAGAGCGACGATGACATGCAGGAAGGATTCAGACAAAAATAACATTTGATTCAGGAGCGGGTCTAGTGCTTATCAACTGTTACAATAACCAGTGCATTTTATGGCCCCATCCAATGTAAAATGTAGCAAAAATGAGACAACCCCCCCAGTCCACAGTTTTCCAGTCCACAGCTTCTTGTAATGAGACGCTACAGAATCACAAGAGAGGACCTCTGTGTAATGCCACAAAAACGGACCTTCCACCCCGTCCGAGGTGTGAAACTTTCTTTGTGGTCATCCTGACCTCAACTCCTGTTGCCGGAAAACAGACTGGGGCGCGACATGCAGCCCCCCCCCAAGAAGCATGCGATGTGGAGTGAGGGTTCCCGCCACTGAGTCACATGGCCTGTGAGAACCCACTGTTGTAACCCCCGGTAACATAGACCTACCTGCAGCGTGTTTCCCTCCCTCAGCGCCACGCGCCACCCCTATCGCCTCGCTGCCAGCAGTGAGAGAGGGAGGGAGTGTGTGTGTGCGTGTCTGTTTGTTATTTTGTTTTGTGTGTTCATGTGAGGGTTTGTGTGTGTGTGTGTGTGTGTGTGTGTGTGTGTGTGTGTGTGTGTGTGTGTGTGTGTGTGTGTGTGTGTGTGTGTGTGTGTGTGTGTGTGTGTGTGTGTGTGTGTGTGTGTGTATGATCCTGATAGAGCACTGTACATTTCGTGAAGCAACAATGTGTGAAACAGACTCCGGGCCAGAGGGCGACGGGCAGACAGCACTTGCTCGCAGAATGCTAGAAGAAGGATTTATTTAATTGTTTATTTAATTTTTTCCTTTATTTAACCAGGTGAAGTGCCATTGAGATATTGAAATCTCTTTTACAAGGGAGCCCTGGATGCAGGCAGTTAGCCATCAGGTGGGTTAGTGCACAGGATAGAAGGTGGCACAGGTGGCATTCACAGGGGGGCTGGAGCCAACCTCCAGCCTGCCTCCATCCTCTACAGTGAGCTGCAGATGGAGGATGAACACTAATATAAGTGACGTGTGTGTGTGTATATATATATATATATATATATATATACTGTATATGTCTATGGATATTTTTGTGTGTGTGTCTTGTCCAGTCATGCGTGTCCGTTCCATTAACATGACCCTCTGTGTGAGACTATATGTCTGTCACATAGGATGACCAGTGTGACGGTTCACTGTGTAGAGGGGCAGAGACGCGGTCAGACAGGAGGAAGGTGCAGCCAGGGGAGTTGAGGCACGTGTGGAGTAATATGAGCCGGCAGATCGCACCCGTGGGCGAACGAGAGGTGACACTCGTCTTCTCCAGCCTCTTGCTCACGCTCTCTCTCTCTCTCTCTCTCTCTCTCTCTCTCTCTCTCTCTCTCTCTCTCTCTCTCTCTCTCTCTCTCTCTCTCTCTCTCTCTCTCTCTCTCTCTCTCTCTCTCTCTCTCTCTCTCTCTCTCTCTCTCTCTCTCTCTCTCTCTCTCTCTCTCTCTCTGTCAAAATGTCCATGCAAATTATTGGCCTCTTGACATCCATGGAAATTGGATGAGGCAAAGGAGGGGGAAGGGAGAGGGCTGGGGTTAGAGAGAGGGAAATAGAGAGAGAGTGAAATAGAGAGAGAGTGAAATAGAGAGAGAGTGATGGCGGGAGTGTGTGGGGTATGTTGGAACAGGTGCTGACGTGCATGTCCCTATCTGAGACACACCTCAGCTCACAGCACAACACAGCCTCCCAGTCAACCTCTGGGTATTCCTCGCTTCATTTGGCGCAACATACGTACTTATGGACTATTGAGGGAATCTGCCCCTGACCATCTAGTCCCATTTTTTTCTGTCCTCGTCTTTCTTTCTATCCCTATCCCTCTGTCTGTTTGTCTGTCCCGTTCGGTCTCTCTCTCTCTGATCTCTTTTCTGTCCATAGTTTATTATTTTTGTTTTACTTGACCCCAATCCGTCCTCCTAAAATAAAAAAGGCTGAGCTTTTGGTTATTGTTTTCGGCGTCTCTTCTTACACTGCTAAGATGAGAGGTGTTTTGGGCGGTTTATTCGCTCTAGTTGAATTGTCCTTCGGTCAGGTCGACTCAAATCTCTTCATATTCCTTGGGCTTGCGAACACAATTTGTATTTTCACCTTAATTGGCTTTGTGTGGACGAAAGTAAATAGAAAATCTAGCAAGAATACAAAAAAAAAGAAATACATTTTCATTATTTTTAATTGACAGAAAAATTAAGAGTAAATAAGAATGAATAAGTAAGGGAGTATTTTAATGTTAACCTAATTTAGTCATTTACATCGTCCACAAGGGAATAAACAGGTGGCCTGTTTTAATGCACCCAAACACATCAACAGTGAAAGCTTTGACAAGCAGCATGTGTTTCATTTTAATACTGAATTAACTTAATCTGAAACTATGATGCGTCGTCTGTCTGACATATTCATATGATTATGTATACTCTACTTTGCCAAAAAAAAAACGGTTGATTCAAGGACCGCTTTTTGGTTATCATCACAAGCCCAACTCTTCCCCGTCTTATTTGAAGACGAGGTGCGCATTTCAATTATGCTTGTTCTGGGCGGGGGGGGGGGGGGGCTAGAGAGAAAATAAAGAATGAGATTCAATGCCTAAGGGTTATGTTCCTGGGCTGTACCTGTATGTAGCTGTCATTTACAAGGAATTCAGATGAATCCTAGTGCCTGCAGCAACAGTAATTTGACCGTTGTTATGCATCATTCATGCCTTCTTCAAAGTATGAACTTTTGTAAGTAGTTAAAATCCCAACTCTTTTCTTATGAATCACAAAAAAAAGTCCTTGGGCTTGCTGTATTCAGCCCTGCACTTCCCTTTATATTACTGCTTGAGAGCTCCATCCCCTGTCCCATACAGCTTCTATCTGTGCCCAGTTCCTGTCCTTCTAATGGACTCACACACAGTACGTTAAAAGCGGGTACCTGCTCTTACACAGAAGCTCCCCTCCATTCAAACACGCCGTCCATTTCTCCCCTTCTCCTCGGGAAGAGAAGAAACACCAGAACCACAGAGATGTCTTCTGCCCACACAAAGACGTCCGCTCTGGCAGTCGGACAACGGAGAGGAACGGCAGCTCGCCGCGGCGCATGAAGCCATGACAGAAAGTAGGACACGGGAAGGCTGTGTGTGGTTTGTTTGGAGCGCGTCGTTCCGCTGGGTTCTGAGCCCACCGCGGGCGCCGGGGGGGAAGTGGCCCAGGACCTCTGCCCAGCGTTTGTTGTGTCAGCCGGGGCCGGACACGCGCTTTAGGACACGGCGGTCCTGCTGAGATCTGCTCCGCTCTGGGGGGTTTTTTTCAGAGCCCGCCGTCCCTCTCCCTCAGGGGGGCCGGATGGCGTTGTCTGCGTCCGTGACCTTCCTTTGCTTCTCTTCCCTGGGGGAAAGAACTGAAGAGAAAGTGAAAGTGAAATTGGAAAAGGATAGTTTATGAACAGTGGGGGAGATCTAAACGCTCCTGCGGTCCTGCTGATCTCCCTCGACCACATTCTAGGAATCAGCTGTGCTCGCTCGTCTATTTACTTTTTTGGGGGAGTTCAGGGTAAAACAGCAAATATAAAAGAACAAAGCAAGCAAAAAAAACAGAAAAGATAGTTCAGAAGTGTGTGTGCGTGCGTGCGTGCGTGCGTGCGTGTGTGTGTGTGTGTGTGTGTGTGTGTGTGTGTGTGTGTGTGTGTGTGTGTGTGTGTGTGTGTGTGTCGCGCTTGCGCATCATCTGTCTTCGACCAGGCTATTGAGTGCGCGTGTGCGTGTGTGTGTGTGTGTGTGTGTGTGTGTGTGTGTGTGTGTGTGTGTGTGTGCGCGCTTGCGCATCATCTGTCTTCGACCAGGCTATTGAAGTACCCCGTAAGCTTGCCAATGTACCCTAGATATACTGCACTCCACCTGTCCAGGCTGCCATTAGCCTCAGACGTAAGCATCTCCAACACTGGGTCTGTTGTTCCGCACAACTGATGTAATTCTGGTGTCAATTTGCATTTTTTTTTTAGCAAATGTCAAGTTATGTCAAGGAAGTGTGTGTGTTTTTTTTTTTAGCCCACAAGCAAAGGTTCAAAGGGCGTAGGGGGCGTAACATGTCTTTTTTTTTCCTTTTTCAATTATCAGTGGATGAATGGGTTGAGAGTCCCTGGATGTCTGTATTAGCCGCTGCATCATATAGCGACTAGCCACCTGACTAAATAGCCGCTGCATCATATCCCCCTACTGTTTCTAGTCTCTTGGCTGGCTGATAGGGAAGCCGGTGGGCGAGCAAGAGTCCACTTAGCTCCAGCTAATCAGTTTAAGGCCTTGAACTCAATTCTCTCCTGTTCGCCAATGCGTCATTGTTCTTATGAGCAATATGTCTGTTATTTTTCTACACATTCGCTCCTGCTCTCTCTCTCTCTCTCTCTCTCTCTCTCTCTCTCTCTCTCTCTCTCTCTCTCTCTCTCTCTCTCTCTCTCTCTCTCTCTCTCTCTCCCCCTCCCTCCCTCCATCCCTCCCCCCCTCTCTCTATCTCTCTCTCGTTCTTTAATACTGGTTTATTTTGCGCTTAACAGGGGACCACTTTGCTCTGTTGTTGAAGGAGAGCAGATTTTTAATGATCACTTGGTTGATTTTTTTTCATGTTTGTTCCGTGTTAATCTATATACCGGTATGTATATATTTATTTTTTTACATAAAGGAACCTGGACATATGTAGTAGTTATCGTAGATATGGAAATCTGTCAAAAAGCATTATAAATAAATCTGTCTGTCTGTCTCTCTCACTCTCTCTCTATATGTCTCTGTCTCTGTCTCTCTTTCTCTCTCTCTCTCTCTCTGTCTCTCTGTCTCTGTCTCTCTCTCTGTCTCTATGTCTCTCTCTCTGTCTCTCTCTGTCTCTATGTCTCTGTCTCTTTCTCTGTCTCTATGTCTCTGTCTCTCTCTCTGTCTCTATGTCTCTGT
Organism: Melanogrammus aeglefinus; assembly: GCA_900291075.1. Taxonomy (NCBI): domain Eukaryota; kingdom Metazoa; phylum Chordata; class Actinopteri; order Gadiformes; family Gadidae; genus Melanogrammus; species Melanogrammus aeglefinus. Next base: position 51,029 of record OLKM01001443.1, read on the forward strand.
CTCTCTCTCTTTCTCTGTCTCTATGTCTCTGTCTCTCTCTTTCTCTGTCTCTATGTCTCTGTCTCTCTCTCTGTCTCTATGTCTCTGTCTCTCTCTCTTTCTCTGTCTCTATGTCTCTGTCTCTATGTCTCTCTCTCTGTCTCTATGTCTCTGTCTCTCTCTGTCTCTATGTCTCTGTCTCTCTCTGTCTCTATGTCTCTGTCTGTCTCTCTCTCTGTCTCTATGTCTCTGTCTCTCTATGTCTCTGTCTCTCTCTCTCTCTCTTTCTCTGTCTCTGTCTCTCTCTCTGTCTCTGTCTTCTCTTCTCTATCTCTGTCTCTATAGTCTCTGTCTCTTATGTCTCTCTCTCCTGTCTCTATGTCTGTCTCTCTCTCTGTTCTCTATGTCTCTGTCTGCTCTCTCTGTTCTAGTCTCTGCTCTCTATGTTCTCTGCTCTCTCTCTGTCTCTGTCTCTGTCTCTCTCTGTCTCTATGTCTCTGTCTGTCTCTGTCTCTCCTTTCTCTGTCTCTGTCTCTCTCCTCTCTCTGTCTCTATGTCTCCTCTCTCTGTCTCTCTGTCTCTCTCTATGTCTCTGTCTCTCTCTCTCTCTCTCTCTCTCTGTCTCTCTGTCTCTATGTCTCTCTCTCTGTCTCTCTCTGTCTCTGTCTCTCTCTCTCTCTCTCTCTCTCTCTCTCTCTCTCTCTCTCTCTCTCTCTCTCTCTCTCTCTCTCTCTCTCTCTGTCTCTGTCTCTGTCTCTGTCTCTGTCTCTGTCTCTCTCTCTTTCTCTGTCTCTATGTCTCTCTCGGCAGGATGCCAAGTTCGTGGAGGAGCGGAGGAAGCAGCTGCAGGGCTACCTGCGCACGGTGATGAACAAGCTGATCCAGACCTTGCCTGAGTTCACCACCCGGCCCACCAAGGAGACCCTGCTGTCCCTGCTGCCCTTCTGTCTGTACGTGCATACAAACACACACACACACACACGCACAGACACTCACACGCATGCTCACACACAATCTCTCGCTGTCTCTGTGTGATTTTGTATGTGTGTGTTTCCATCTCACCCGAGGGGGATTCAGGTGTCTGACACCATGGAACAGGGGGGCCGCGCTGCTCACTCACTCACTCACTCACTCACTCACTCACTCACTCACTCACTCACTCACTCACTCACAGT
>OLKM01001443.1:52207-59707 GCA_900291075.1 Melanogrammus aeglefinus
CTCACTCACTCACTCACTCACTCACTCACTCACTCACTCACTCACTCACTCACTCACTCACTCACTCACTCACTCACTCACTCACTCACTCACTCACTCACAGTTCTCATAAATGGTATAGTGGGTGTAAACATTGGGCTCAGTGTATTTCTCCATATTTTAATCCTTCGTGTGTGTGTGTGTGTGTGTGTGTGTGTGTGTGTGTGTGTGTGTGTGTGTGTGTGTGTGTGTGTGTGTGTGTGTGTGTGTGTGTGTGTTGATGTGGAAGGGGTTCCTGATGACCGGTGATGACTATCGGGGTCTTCGTGACCTTGAGCCAGAATAGAGGTGTCAATAAGGAGGGCTGGATAACGGGGGGATCGTTGTGTTCTGGTGTAGTGGCTCAGATGGAGATGCTGTGCCCATGCCCCATTTCAGACCCCCTTTAATTCTCTTCCTCTTCCACACGGTTTCTCTTAGGAAATAACCAAAGAAGAAAGAGAAAAAAACAATCTCATTCAACACCGAAAAATGAACCTATCTCTCTCCTCCAGTTTTGCTTTTCAACAATGTCTGAGCACACTCACACATGTCTTCCTTTATAAGTCTTTTTTAATGGTAATTCAGCACGCCGGGATGACAGACGAACGCGGAAAACATTCATAAAGCAGTGTGGAGGCTCTGAAAACCCAGCCGATATCACAAGGCAGTCAACAGAACCGCGCTGTGAAGCCGTGCGAGCTCTCGCCCTGATGCGCTTATATCAATAGTCATAGTTTTATTCCTCGCACACCAAAGGCAAATATGCAATATGAGAAAAGGGGGGGGGGGAAGGATATGTAACTCTGAATTTCTGCAGTCGACTTAAACGAGACCGCAGGTATTGTGTCCTGAAAAGTTCTGTGCACCCGGAGGTACGGAGATGAGTCAATACATTGCGTGGATAAATGTGCTTTCAAATGCACACTGGGGCCATTAAAGGTGTGCGAGGAAGGGATGAATATTCTCAATTTTAAATACACTATATGTGATTTACAGACTTTGCTGAGTTTATCAATCTGTCTTTGTGTATGTTTATTTATGCCATTTTAGTACCCTCATCCTTGGGGGAAAATATGTTCACGGCATTATCCAGCTGGAGTTTCGGTTCCTTTACTTTAATCTATGTTTTATTCATCTCTGCTCTGATTGCAGCCAAGCTGGTGTCATTATTATTGTTTATCTTTTTGTTTTTTTCCACCTTGTTCCGGCTCATTCTCTGCCAATGGTGTTTGCACGTTGAGAGTCCTATGCCTCCAGCCATGCAGTCTAACGATTGGGCTTTTGCCTGATTGGCACGCCCCCTAGCCAATCAGGGTGCGTAGTGGAGGGTTGCCCGGGAGAGGTTAGATGGGGAGTTGATGGAGGGTTTTGGCCCCGAGGAGATTAGTCGATTGGTGTAGATAAAGAAGATGTTGCCTCATTTAGAGTCGATTTTTAAGCTTGAGGATTCAAAGCTTTGCTTTTTTGTCTTAAAAAAGCGAAAAGACAACATAATCGGGATGATCGACAGAAGGAGAATGTCTTAAGATACACAAAGAAATACAAACTTTACACATAATTGTCTTGTATTGTCTTCTCTGTCGTGTGTGTGTGGGTGGGTGTCTATGTGTCTGTGTGTGTGTGCCTGTGCGTGCACATGCGCGTGCATGCTTGTGTCTCTCACTGTGTACAGAGTTGGGGGGGGGGGGGGGGGGAAATACGAATATACACAAAAGCACAAACTGGAATGCAAACGCTTGCTATCCTCCATCCGTGCTTTAGCTCCTCTCTGAGTCCTGCAGGTGCCTGGTCTTTAGTAAGTACCTTCACGTCTCATGCCAGGTATGATAATAGGCGTAGTATAGAGACCGATGGCAGGGCCGGCCGGGAGGATAATGTAGTCAGTTCTGTGGGCTGGCTCCCCAGGAACCTTTACCCGCAATGATTTATAATCAAAAAAAGATATGTTCTTTTTAAATCATACATCAAATGTTATTCTCTTCATTCCAATGCAATTTGCTACTCTTACAAATATATGGTACGGTTCAAATGTAATGCTGTATAGCATAAAGATATAGAATAAAATGAAATGTAGGATCGCCCGTAGAATTGTCATTTGAAATGGAGCATCCCCATCTTAGACTTACATGGTCTCTAGCCGTCGCACTAGAAATGTATCATTTAATTTTCCTATTTGGTGAACACAACGAAAGCCATGTAGTAATCTGGACAATGTTTGCGGAGCAGTTAATGTTAGACAAACATTTGAACACACAGGGTAATAAATCATTTAACGTAAAGTAGATTTCAATGAGCATATATGCAGTGTGTGTGTGTGTATTGCATGTATGAGTGTTTGTGTGTTTTTGCATGCGTGTGTGTGTGTGTGTGTGTGTGTGTGTGTGTGTGTGTGTGTGTGTGTGTGTGTGTGTGGGTGTGTGTATGTGTGTGTGGGTGTGTTTACGCATGGGTGTGTTTGTTTGTTTTTGTGCTTTTGCATGTGTGAGTCCTGACTGTGGGTCTGTGAGTGTGCATGTGCAGCCATGAGTATGTGTGTGTGTTCCTGCACACACAACTGTTTTCCTCTCAGGGTCAACGATCCCTCCCGGTCACTCGTTGGTCGTGGTGTGGCGTCTGGATGGTTGAGTGTAATGAAGAGTAGGTGGTCAATCCGCTAACGTTTGGCTGCATCAGAACTATTAGCCCCCAACAAGTCCCCCCGCAGCCCAGACACAGGACAGCCTGGCTGCTGCTGTTTGGAACGCATCTAATATCTTCACGCCTAATTAATTGAACACAAACAAGCCCTCGCTCAGTTCGAATTGAATACTTGAGTCTGGTGGCAGCTTGTCCTCACAGCTTCCCCATGCCCTTTGAAGTGTTGAGTGGCTGATTCGCTGACGTTACGTGTCGGCCAATCGTGGGGCCTGAATCCCGATCGGCTTGAGTTTCTGAGTTGGGTATCGCTGCTGACCTGCTCTGTCCCCCCCCCCCCCCCCACCCCTCAAGGTGCCTTCAGTCCCTCGCATACTGACTCCTTTATGTTGTGTTGTCAACGATTTGGGCAATGCAATTTGCACACGATTATAACACGTATTTTTCCAGTCCTTTTAGCCTGGACCCTTGCGGTGGTGCCACTTAATGCTGATGTTTACTATGGCGTTACTGAAACGCTGTTAGTGGCTGTCAGGGTTGACATCCATGTAGGGAGTTTTACACACACACACACACACACACACACACACACACACACACACACACACACACACACACACACACACACACACACACACACACACACACACACACACACACACACACACACACACAGGCCCACGTGCAGTGACCCCTTCCTGCGTATCCAACTGTGAAACATTTTTCATAATAATTGAGAGGATGACGATAAGCATTTGTGTGTTTATACTGCTCTTTGCGAAATTGATTGTTTCTACTGAACCTGGACAAACAACAGCATTGAGTGATGATGAGGCCTTTCACAAGCCATCCAGACCACGTTTCTTTCATTGATTGTTGTCGCCCTTACTTTGGCCATCGATTCATGTCAATGTCCATCGTTTACAGCTTCCAGCTCCACTTCCTCGACGACACTCCCTATAAGCCTGTCTTTTATAACGTCGGTTTGGCGAGAGGTGCTTCTAACCTCCAACCAATCACCAGCCGATGAAGCATGCGATTGGTCCCAGACCGGCCCATCGACAGCTCGGTCAGAGGGCACGCAGCATCATGGTTGTTGTTGTTTCACAACAGGAGGGACCTGGGGGCCTCTGACTGTTCACTTTGTAGCACTAATCAGAGCAGGAAATACAAAGCAACAGCCTGTGTTTCAGCAGACGATCTTTATCCTTGCTCTCCACGACGGGGGGAAAGGCACCAGCAATCGCAATTCAGGGAGTGGGAACGCGTCTTCGGGAAGCCCCTGTGAATCTCCTGGGAATCATTATGACTTTCTTTTTTCCCACTTGTCTGACAAGAGCCGCTGTTCATTCATCCACCCGTCCAATCCGTCCTCAGTTTTGAGGGCAAGGGTGCATCTAGGCCGCAATTCCCTTCAGAGTTTCACGAGTGGGGCGACGAGAGAGAAAAAAAAAGAAAGGAAATGATCCGAGTTGGATCGCAAATGTCTGTAATTTGATTCAGTGGGTGACCGACCAAAACCTCCCAGTGTCCTGATAAAACCGGGCGATCTCTGGGCTCACCGGTGGTTCAGAGGAGATTGTGGCTCTTTCGGATGAGATACAGGACATTTCTGTTCATGGTAAGCCGCTGGGAAAACGTTGTTTATGAAGATGATACAGCCGTGTGTGCCCAGGAAAGAGTGTGTCCCCAGCACTGGGTTTAGGTGCAGACAAGTGTGAGTGCCTGAACGTCACTCTGTAGACTGTACCGGGCATTTAATATGGGTTTTGTTTTGTTTTGCGCTGTTCAACACAATATGGGGTTATTGAATTGAACACAAAAACGCATAATCCACACTCAAGTGGGTGGTTTTTAAGTAAAAGACGAAAGGTGGCTTCAGCTGGCAAACCCTATGAAACATTAATAGCCTTTTTGTGTTTCCGTGTGTAACTCGTAGCACTTGGATATTTAACGCGCTGCCGATGAACAATGCATGAGTTCTTCCAGGGCGAAGACACAGAAAAGTTTCAGTAGGAATTCCCCAACAAAAATACCAAACTAAAGTCATGTTGTTCTGCCTTCCAGGGACACGCCCCAGACCACAGACGGAGGGGCTAAGACGGTGCGCTCAAAACCCTCATCGCGCTTCCCCAGACTGGGCCGCAGTCGCAACCAGGACGCCCGGCCGGAGCCCCAGAGCGGCGACCTCTAACCAAACCAATGAAACCCAGACCTGTTCTATTTGACTGGATTGGCACCCGATTGGCCGAGATCCAGGAACTCCATATTTTTTGGTCTTGGGTGTCAGAGGACTGTGTTGCTGTGGTAAAACCTGGACCGTTTTTGGAGGTAAACGTTAGGGATTTTTATCGCTGGGGATAAATGGAGTCTGATGATCAACGGTCATTCAAGATGGATGACATTGAGGTTGAAGGTCACAGCACAAGGGCAACCGGGGTAGTTGTAGGTCATCATGGGAAGAATATCTAGAGAACTGTTCTCTTTGGCTGCTCACCGGCCCTCCAGTAGCACTAAGACCTGTTCTCACCTCAGTGAGAGGCCAGAGGACAGAGACAGAGACTGCCCTGGCTGTACACTGACATCACTGAGGTTGGACTGAATTTTTTACAACGGTTATTAGATGTCAGTGCCGCTTTTTTTTGGTTTTGTAGTACAGCTGTACCACGGGTGTCTGTAGACAGCGAGTGTGGATATCTTCTGTGGATGACTGAAGGGGGAACCAGGTGGGAACCAGTTGATGGATGGTCAACAAGTGCTCCTCAAGAGAAACCTTTTAGTAAATGTGTTAGTTTGTTTTGTGTTTGTCCAAATAGGATCATTAAGGTGCCATTAGGTTTCCATCAGCCAACCACTAGCGTCCTTGTAAACGTAAAGGCTTCAGACAGTTGGGCAGGTCTCAAGTCCATTGTACTTTCCAAAAAGTTGAATCTGGTTTATTTTGCTATACCGCACGCCCCTAACAACCCAACCTCCACTACCAAACTAAACACACACAGAGCAACAGATGTTAGAGGTCATCTACAGATGTTAGAGGTCATCTACAGATGTTAGAGGTCATCTACAGATGTTAGAGGTCATCTACAGATGCTAGAGTTCATTAACAGATGTTAGAGTTTGTCTACAGATGTTAGTTCTTCTACAGATGTTGAAGTTCATCTACAGATGTTAGTTCATCTACAGATGTTAGTTCATCTACAGATGTTAGTTCATCTACAGATGTTAGTTCATCTACAGATGTTAATCTACAGATGTTTCGAGTTAATCCGCCCCTGGCCAAGAACAACACAGCATTTCTAAAAGGCTAAACTAAAAGCTGTTGTTGGTATGTTTGTGAGCGGGACGATGTGGTGTTACGGCCTAACGAACCACTCGACATTTGAAAGAAGCCGGGGTTGCTTGTTAGGGAACATGATGAGGTTAATGGTGCATCGGGTGTTCTTCTGAGACAGAAGCTCATGCATATTGATGCCTCCGTCAAGTCTTAGTAGTTTGGGGAATGTGTTAAAACCAAACAGGGAGGTCTTTGTGCGGGGAGGAGTGCCTTTTGAAAAAGCTTTTTATTTTTTTTTTGTGTTTTTATGGGGTGGTGGCTGAGAAAAAAATGGGATGCCGTTGTTTTAACCGCCGTGGTAACGAGGAAGAGGTAATTACACGTGCGTTGTTTGTCGGGCGTTGTTTTGGGTCAGCTCGCTTTGACAAATGACATTTAAATAATTCACAGATCCACGGCAGATATTCTACATCGCACACAGTATTTATACACCCCCACGACACCTCATTGTGCCATGTGCTGGACACACACTATCAAAGCTAATTACAATGGCAGAGCAAACAGAGAAATCAGGCGCAGGCTTTTTCAGATGAGTCATCAAAGTGTTGCAGATTAAACGCATTTGTGGATTTTTTTCTTTCTTTTATGAATTATGTATTGTAATGCAACGTTGATGCCTCTATTGTTATGTTTTTTATTATTGTCCTTGTTGATTGACTGCTTGTTCCTTATTCAGAGGATTTCTTGTATAGAACTGATATTGGCACATTTACAAAAAAAAAGACTATAATCACTTTTCAATGGACTGTCGATATAACTTTAGGATCGCTAGTATGTCAGAACTTCTGTTTGTACCAAAATGTAGCCTATATTATAGCTATTACATTTACATATTACAGTGATATTAGGTGCAGAAAATGCCAAGAACATCGAGATAAGGTGAACACAACCTGCCTCCTGCTATTTTAAGCATTAGCATTCAAGCTAGTTCTTCTTCGGCTATGGACATTGAACAAAATGGTGTCTGTAGCGTAGACTGCTGGGAGTGGGACGATACGCTTGGAAATGCTTGGGACATATCTTTACATATTAGCGCTGCCACGAATCTAAAGACCTTTTTTATATTTCAATCACTCGTTACGACCAAGACGGAAAGACGCCATGTGGACCACGCTATGGCTCTCCCATCTGGGAACGTTTTGTCGCTTCATATACATACATACATACATTCACAAACTCGCCTCAAACACAACCTAATGTCCCGGTTTCACTCGATCCTCTCCAGGAAACGAAGGCTCACCTGGAGAGGCCGAGGAAGAGACTTCATGCGTTGAAGATGTAGCCAAAGTGTTCACCTTGCATTACTGTGCTCGAGTACTCCAATGACTCCCCTATCATGTCGGTTGCCATCAAAGTGTTGAGTGTTTGAACAATAAAGATGTACAGTCCCTTATACAACAAATGGCTCCTTCTTTACGTGTGTGTGTGTGTGTGTGTGTATATATATATATATATATATATATATATATATAATATATATATACTATGTATGGTGTATATATATATATATA
>OLKM01001443.1:64707-77439 GCA_900291075.1 Melanogrammus aeglefinus
TGTTATGGAAGTGTTTTTCACAGGTGCGTTAGAACTCGCACACCTGCGCCTCTCGATGGATGGTTTTTTCAATTTATTTGATATTATAATCCGAAATAAAATTCAAAATTTATATTTTTACTTGGGGGGGGGGGGGGGGGGGGGGTGGAGAGGGGAGGTGCGGCCGTGGAGAAGTGCTGAGTCACGGTGTCGAGGGGAATGTCTGTGGCGGTGTGTTTCGTCGCAGTCTGAAAACAGCGACAAGTTTTCGTGTTAGATTTCACACGTCTTTAGCGTGGCGGTAGATTCCCTCCCGCCCACCTCCAAGGCTTCCCTCTCCTTCTGGTGGTGCTGCTTAGGCATTCTGGGTAATGAGAAGTATTTTTGTTTGTCTATGTGTACGTGCGCTCGCTACCGTTGTTTGCCGGAAGATAGCTTTATCTGTGTCTACAAGACGGTAATTGATTGTCTCGATGAAAGGGTGTGTGTGTGTGTGTGTGTGTGTGTGTGTGTGTGTGTGTGTGTGTGTGTGTGTGTGTGTGTGTGTGTGTGTGTGTGTGTGTGTTGTCATGCATTATGTGTATGTATGAGCATGCACTTCTGTAGTTGTGGGCACTTTGTTGACAGTTACACTTGTACACAAGTATGTGTGTGAACATGCCTGTGTTTTTGTGTGCGTGTGTGTGTGTGTGTGTGCGTGTGTGCGCGTGTGCGCGTGCGTGCGTGTGCTTACATAGGTGTGTTGGTAACTGTTCCGACGTCTGTGCTAATTACTTTGCCTTGCATGGTGAAGACTGCTATTTCCAAAGCAACATTACACCACTTTGGCTCAGCTTGCGCAGCCCTTGTCCCCAGGCTGTCTTCACACACACACTCGGCTCTGTTCAACATATAGCGGGGCTCTCATCTAGAAGGACTCTTAGAGGCTCTTATGTGCGTCCTACTGTGACATTTCATCACCCGCTTGGTGTAATTGTTGTGTTCTGAACGGCTTGTGGCGCTTTTTTTTTATGTTGTTTGTGAGCTTCTTCAGCTTTTATCTTATTTATTTATTTTTTCACTTTCTTCATACTTGATCGTCCAAAATCAATCTGTAACAACTGCTCATGTAATTAACATTCGACAGAAATGGCCTGACGCATGAATCCATCAAGCAATTCGTGATGTTATTAACATTTAACAGAAGCACATCTTCTCAAAAAACACTCTCTTTCCAATAATTGTACATACTGTACACGCACAACCCTGCTGCACGAGCTTCAGTCTGGGGACCTCATCCTCAGCCAGCAACATCACTTCCACTTGGTTGAACTTATCCAAAAGGGGACATGGGTGTTTCTCGGATCGACAACATTTAGTTCTTCTTCACCTGTACATCTTCAAGGACAGAACGCATGTATGCACTGTTTCAGAATCTCTGAGGGGTTTTCTTAGTTTGATCGATAATCCATGCAGCGCGAGGGAGGCTAAGGTCTCCTCTCTCGTTCGGAACGCGGCGGGTCGCTGAAGCCACCTTCTGCTGGTCGTTCACACAGAGCGCTCTGCGCTTTGATTCGACGACCGTCAAACCCATCGGATACGTTCCCTTGAAGTTGGAGCGATGGGTGATGCAGTGCCTTCTCAGATTGCAATATTTTTTGCTACTGCGGTAGCCTTGTTGAAGATCGAGCAAACGTGCTTTGGTGCCACATTGCGGAATGTATCTTTCACATTTCACTGCACAGTGAATCTTTGGATTCCCATTGTAAAAATGTTGCCAACATTTGAGCTCTCATGTTCTTTTGCTTCAACTCCCGAATCTTTTTTGCCACAGCAGAGGAATACGGTACGTGAACAGAGAACGGGAGGGGTCATGGGCAGGTCGTGGGGGCGGGGCAAAGCGGCTAAAACGGTGTCCGATTGGAGGAAATTTAAGAGGCCTCCGATTCTTGTGTTCTGTTAAATAATTTGCGGGCCAGGATCAGAATGATCCATAATTGAGTCGGCCGGCCCAGGATCTCCAGTTACCCTGGGCTGCATCATCTCCTGCTGGCTGGATGGTTCTTCCTCATGCAGCCCCACGCGGCCCACCGTCTTGCTCCATTACATAAGCCCCCTCAACATGAGCCCTGGTGGGCCGTGAACATCTGTGTGTGTGTGTGTGTGTGGGGGGGGGGACGTGGGGGGGGTGGAGTGTGGTGTGTGTGTGTGGGTGTGGGTGTGGGTGTGGGTGTGCATGTGTGAATACTTCAAAAACAGCGGGTGAACCTAGAGTTCTGTTATTGTTCAGTATTTGTGTGTGCTGGAGTGAGTGTTAGTGTGTGTGTGGTGTGTGTGTGTGTGTGTGTGTGTTGTGTGTGTGTGGGTGTGTGTGTGTGTGTGTTAGTGTGTGTGTGTGTGTGTGTGTGTGTGTGTGTGTGGGGGGGGGGCAGAGAGAGAGAGAGCTATTGAATGAAAAATGTTCAATATTTTTGTGCTCTGGACTGGAGAGATGCATGGCGAACAAAAGATAGAGAGCGAGAAAGAGCGAGAGACTATAGGAATTGGAGAGATACAATTTCAACAAAGCCAACTAAGAGGCATATGAAAGTGCAAAAAAAGCTCTCTGTTATAAAATAAGGAAACTAAAGAAGACCTCGACAGAGAGGCAGCAGGTGGTCATTTATACACAGTACACAGTGTGTCAGTGCATCTGTGTGTGAGTGTTCTTGTGTCTGTGTGTGTGCATGTGCATCCATGGTTTTGTGTGCATGCGTCTGTGGGTGAATGTGTGTGTATGTTTGTGTGTGTGTGTGTGTGTGTGTGTGTGTGTGTGTGTGTGTGTGTGTGTGTGTGTGTGTGTGTCTGTGTGTTAGTGTGGGTTTAGGATAACGTAGGTTTACGTCTCACTAGTCTCCTCCAGCAGTCTGGAGCACCTCGGCCTATAGCAGGCTAGGATGTGCTGCACTGCCTGCTCGTGTTGTTGTTGGTGTTGTGGTTGTTGCGAGACAGGGTGGTACAGGAGCCCCCTGAGGAGAGATAAAAGCATTGGAGATCTGTCTGTTTCTTTTTATAATGCTCGAACACAAGTACAGCTTTATGTAAATGAAGAAATAAACACAAAAGAAAAACATGCAGTTTTTTGTACGCTAATTTCCAAGTCTTTACTTTTGCTTGATGTGCATGATATATTTTATAAATGGTGTATCGTTTTGATTTGGCAAAATCTGAGAAAAGGTCACAAACTGAGCTGTGAGAGGTGATCATCAGATATGCCAGAATGAGATTGCTATTTGCGTCCTCTTTAATATTAATAATAATAATAATAACAATAATCCTTCCCATTTATACAACCCTTTCAAGCCCCCCAGAGCCCTGCTCTCAGCAGTGGAGCCCTTCCCACCTATCCGCGGTGCGCGGCTCTGTGCGGCTCAGCCGTCCTGCCGGCGAACGCTACTCTGGAGGGTTCCCCAGCTGAGGCCCAGGGAGCAGGCAAGGTGATGTATCCAGAGCCCTAGAATTACATCAGGGTTTGACTCGTGTGTGCGTGGTGCTGTCTCCGTGGCCCCTCTTTCTCCAAACCACTTAGGATCACACATTGTCTGTGTGTGTGTGTGTGTGTGTGTGTGTGTGTGTGTGTGTGTGTGTGTGTGTGTGTGTGTGTTTGTCTGTGTGTGTGTGTGTGTGTGTGTGTGTGTGTGTGTGTGTGTGTGTCTGTGTCGGTGTTTGTGCGTGTGTGTTGACGCTGTGTTTAGGGAGCTTTTAACTCAATATTCGACAAAATCCCCACGGCACCCGGGCCTTTTATTCATTCACACGGGTTGCCATGGAAACCGGGAGTTCATTACATTTCACTTTTTTTTTGAAAAGACATTACGTGTGCGGATGTATGTGCGTGCATCCCTGTGTGTTTGTGTAAGGTGTGTTTTTGTGTGTGTGTGTGTGTGTGTGTGTGTGTCTAAAGCTTTATTTGTCCCACAGGTTGCCATATTAGAAAATTGTCTTTGAATGAAGGCAGTGTCCGGAGCGCGCCCTGCTATGACCTAGGTGTGTTTAGAGAGAGGAAACCCAGAGAGAGGATGTGTAGCTGGGGGAATCTCAGTGTGCAGCTCACGTGGAAGCCCTGAACATACGGCCCACCAGGGGACGCAGAGGGGGCCGTCAGGGACCTGACATCAGGGTCCCGACGAGCGATGGGCTACTCTGTTTTTTTTTTTATAACTCTGGGGGCCGTACCCGACGGAGAGAACGCTCCAACACAGATGGGGAAGCAGTTTATGCTTGTGTGTGTGTGTGTGCTGTGGAATTGTGACCGAAGTGTGTATGATGTTGTGTGCCCGTGTGCGTATGTTTTCTTTGTCTGTCCATATATCTGCGTGGGTGTGTATTTATGTGCTCATAATAAGCCCATTTGGGACTAGGAGTGTGCTGATGCAGTCGTGTTTCATATCTTTCCTCCAACAATCTCAGGAATTACATTAGTCTTTGACAGATGTGCTGAGTGCATTGCTGTAGGAGCCCTTGTTCCCAGTCTGTGTGTGTTTGTGTGTGTGTGTGTGTGTGTGTGTGTGTGTGGTTGTGTGTGTGTGTGTGCGTTGTGTAGAGTCAACTATGCATTCAAGTAATAATGCGTCCATTCCATGTTCATGAGCAGAAGCTGACCTTCCATGTCACACACACATCACACATGCAAAAACACCTACACATACTAAAATACACACACAAAAACAAACACACTGACACACACAAATCACACACACAAATCACAAAGACAAAAACAAACACACAAGAACAAACACACTGACACACACAAACATAAACAGGAGAGTCGTATGAGGCGACTGCATTACATCTGCCCTCTACCGGAGCCCCACTGGACGCGTCATAGCGTCCCTTCCAGCCTGCGGCGGGGCGGGCCCCAGGGACGCTCCAGAGATGCTGGGTCTCTTAGGCCTTTCACACCAAAAATAACCTAGAGCCAGTTCCGGGCTGGTGCTAGGGCCAGTTCAAAACTGGTTCCAGCCTCATCCCAGTTATGAACCAGTTGGTTTCACACCGGCCAGAGCCAGCGAGAGCAACGTCATGACGTCACTGCAAACGTCTGCATACGTCTCTGCTTTCCCAGGCACCCTCGCGCCTTGCCGGAACTGTACAATAAGAAGAACCCTCACGCCAGTTTCAAACATGGCAACGATTTCGTCTCCACGTCAATCCATGTATGGTTCGTTCTTTGAATATTCCGATTTAAAACAAAATCAGAAAAACAATTAACAGTCGTTTTTTGGTTTTTCTAATTTGGTTTTGAAACTGAAAAAGGGCAAAAGGAATAAACAAATAAACGGCAATTTTCTGTTTTTTAAATCAAATCGGGAAAACTGAATAATCCAGTTGCTTGTTTTGTTTGTGTGATATTTAGATAAAACCGCGATGAATGCCGGGAAAAGGGCACGTGGTTTTAAAAAAAATACATATGAAAACGTTTCAAACCTTCCATCGAGTCTCTCGCGTTCTACAATGGCCAGCTTTATTGTTTTCCATGGGAGCTGGCAACTTAGTCTGCGAGTGGACGGTCTGAAACTAAATCGGAAACTAGATTTCTTCTTTGAAGGTTGTGCTCCACACAGAACCTCCTCACCGTCATAACGGAGCACTTCGGGGCACTAGATTTTAGAGCGGTAGGCTACTGATCGCGTCGTGTGTCTTTCCAGTGTCAAATAGTTCACGAATAAAATCACCATAAGGTTCAAGTGCGGCCATAACTAAGGCTAAATAAAATGGTTTAGGTGGTTGGCTCTTTTTACTTCGCTGCGTTCTGCCTTCTGGTGTGGCCTATAAATGTATCTATTTTTGTTTTTCTGTTTCGGGTTTAAAAAACCAACACACGAAACACCCAAACACAAATAAAATGCTGTTTAGTTGTTTTTTCCTTTTGCCCTTTTTCAGTTTCAAAACCAAATCAGAAAAACCAAAAAACGACTCTGTTAATTGTTTTTTCTGATTTTGTTTTAAATCGAAACATTCAAAGAACGAACCATACACAGATTCACGTTCATTGTTTACTTTGGTGTTTTTAAAACTGGCAGTCTTCGTTGGTCTTCCTGTTTATGAAGGTAAAGATAACCCTGCCCCTGGCGTAAAGCAGTTCTCGTTCTAGCCCAGCTCAATCCTGGGGCTGGAGTTGAACCGGTTTTTACAGGCCGGAGCCGGTTCTTTGGCGATGTGAACCCAAAACACTGGATCTAGCTCCGATCTAGCCCGGAACAGCCTCTGATTTTGCGGCGGTGTGAAAGGCCCACGAGTGCTAGCCTGAGGTGCACACCCAAAGTACAGTACCTAGAACCACCAGCAGGACGTGTGTGTTAATTAAGTCTTTTCGTTGCGCTGTTGTTCAGACACATTTCGGGAGGCTTGAGGGTTTTTGAAGGCGCTTACCGAAATACGTCATACATTGCGTGTGCCAAATCTTTTTTGTTCATGCTTCCTGATGGACATTTCTCCAATGCCACAGGCCACCGCCAATCTCGCTTGAAGCAAAACGCTTAACACGGATTAACACGGGGGTATCGGTGGGTCTGAACGCTGATAGATTGCGTCCATTATTTCTCAACGTGTTGGAAGGTTCCCTGAGAAAAGCTAGTTGAGAGAGGGGGGGGGGGGTCATCAATGTGAGACTGCACATGTTGGCTTCTTCAGCTTCTCGAGTTTTATTCTCAATTAGCTGAGGAAATCTATCGCAGCCCCACGGTTTTAAAAGTGTTACTCCTGAAAGAAACATCAAACTGATTGGTACTTACCCAACACACACACACATATCTACATACACACGCGCTCACACATCTACAAACACACACACACACACACACACACACACACACACACACACACACACACACACACACACACACACACACACACACACACACACACACACACACACACACACACACACACACACACTGGAACAGGAAGCTGAAAAATCCCTCCATCTTCTCACAGTTCCACCACATGTGATCATGAACAGAAGAAGGCTGGCAGTGACTGGTGACAGATTAGTATCCATGAGGGCCGGTTTACCACGCAGATGGATGAAGCAGGACAATCTGCCGGCTGAATTAGGAGCTCACATTAACCTCCTCCCCGGGCATTCTTCATCCCACCAAGGAATGAGAGAGAGAGAGAGAGAGAGAGAGAGAGAGAGAGAGAGGAGGAGGGAGAGACGAGAGAGAGAGAAGAGAGAGGAGCAAGAGCAGAGAGAGAGAGAGAGAGATGAGAGAGAGAGAGAGCGAGAGAGAGAGAGAGAGAGGAGAGAGAGAGAGAGAGAGAGAGAGAGAGAGAGAGAGAGAGAGAGAGAGAGAGAGAGAGAGAGAGAGAGAGAGAGAGAGAGAGAGAGAATGCTTCGGAGGGAGCCGATGAAGGACTTATTTTAGACGGTATCTGTTTCCGTTACGTCTTTCGGATATTGCTTTTCCATATTCTTATTCTTCATATTCTCTCTCCTTGTCATGGTTCTTTTGCTCACTTTAGCGTCCACCGCTCATAGAGCGGAAGAGACCAAAATGGCGTTACGGTACCCCCCCAGGCTAAACTCACATTCTCTCAGGACTTGATGACATCAAATCCACAAAGACGCTGACAGCATCGCTCCCACTTAGCGCCATTCGCGCTGATAACATCTTAGTAATGTTACGTTAAGCAGCCACATTTTGCGTGTTAACCCCTTCACCCTCCCAGGCTGAAGTTGGAATTGGCTTCTATCTAAACCACAACTCTGGTTTATGTTTCATAAACATAATTTCCCATTACCGTATACCAAGCTACTTGAAACAAGTTCGTAGCACCTTCGTAGACGACCCCACTTCACTTATTTATGCACAGCGTCGGTCATTGATACACAATTTGCTCCCTTGCGTTATTGTTCGACATCATTGACAGAATCCTATCATTAAAGGAGACGTATTATACCGCCAGGTGTGAGTGTGATTAGCTTACACGCCGTTTCGAAAATCTGCCCCATATGACATCACTAGTGGGCGTGTCCACCTAGACCTGTGCTGGATAGATTAGTCTACCAGGATACCCCATGGACTGAAGTTAGGCTTTTTCTGTCCCTGCCTCCAACGAAGGCGGTCGCATCTCTCTCTGCTCCCTCTGCTCGCTCCCGGCCCTTATCTCTCCCCTGCTCTCTGTCTCTGTCTCTGTCTCTGTCTCTGTCTCTGTCTCTGTCTCTGTCTCTGTCTCTGTCTCTGTCTCTGTCTCTGTCTCTGTCTCTGTCTCTGTCCTGTGCTGCCTCTTCTCTGCATTCTACCCGAAACCTAAATTATGGATCTGATCGGCTGGTCTCTCAACGCTATTGATCAAATCAAATCGAATCAAATTTTCTCGACGAGAAAACAGGGCCCGCCTGCCCTGACGGAACGCTCCTAGCGGGATACATGATGGACTCCTGGAAGGAGTGGAGGCCCTTGTGTCTCGCCATACTTTCCGTCGAGGATGTCGAAGACGTCTACATAATTGGCATGATGATAACAGGATTCCTGCTGTTCGGAGGTTGCGGGTTCCTGTTCTATCGCAAAGTTAGTAAGGTGATGGCAGCATATTCGGCTTTTGAGAAGCTGCCCGCCATTGTTGGATTGCAATCCAACATTGCTGGATTGTGCCGGATGGTCGACACACAGACTCATGCGTTGGGCGAACTAAATCGCAAATTGGATACCATTCTGGTGAAGTAGGACCGGGCTTAAACGGGCCACGAAATTTCGGCTAATTTGGCTTTTTTGGATTCTGGAAATGGAAGACTACAGAGAGTATCAGAGAGACTTTAAGGTTGGCAAAAATTGCAGAGTCGGCCTGACCCAAAGCAATCGTTATCTTTATTCGGCTCCCCCACTTCGGCCTTGGAAGGCTGATATCTCTCCTCTCCCCTGGTTGTTATGCAGACGGATGGCCCTGCCACCCTTTCCCCCCACCTCACCTCCTGTGAACTTTGTCTCTGGTCGGAACTTCTTCGAGGTCGTCTCCAAGGCGACGGCCGGTGTCCTCGTCACCAGCATCAGACGGGGAGAGACACTGTTTGGAGTCCATTGGAGATGGAGTCCTTTGAGCTCCACACACACACACACACCAAGACAGATTACACACACACACCCCCCCGTGGACTCAACGCCTTATGCTGGACTCCCTCCCCCCTTCCCCTCCCTCGTTTGCAGCACAGGTTATGCCGCGAGTGGATGTGACGCCGCCTGTTGACTGCGTCCGCCTCCCGGTGTCTGAGTTTGACACCTCCCCTCCCCAAACTCCCTTCCCCCCTCCCATATGTGTTTGTGATGTTTTTTTGATGTGCTGCTTATGTGTTGAGGTGTTTTTTTTTTGCTAATCCCTACACTGTGCCCCCCTTAAAGGAGCATAGTTTGGGGTATTGACACATTTTTTTTTTCCGCCTCGTAACCCTCTTGTTTAGCTTTTTAAACTTTTTCTTATCTAACGCGGGCCGCATGGTTTCTTGTTGAACAAGCGCCTGACAGTCTCTCCGTCCTGTCTCCCCACAATGTCTTTTATGTTTCTTGGACGGGAACGGGTAACTGGGAATTTCGTTGCTCTGTAACATGTGCAATGACAACAATAAATTCTATTCTAATCACACTCACACCTGGTGGTATAATATGTCTCCTTCAATATGTGTGCCTGCATTGATTCCATGTCCCTGATTAGCCACAACAAGGAAATGCATGTTAACGTGTCCATTTCTGTTGCGTTAACACGTCCAAATATTACGTCTTAACACGTCATTTGTAATTTCACGTAATTTTGACGTCAATTACTCTAATTGCCCTCCATACACACTCACATATTGATGAAATCACATCCTCTCAGACCTCTGAAGCGTATTTGGGATGCAGAAGAAATTAGAACCCCATGATAGTCCAATGGTAGTTTAGTAGAGTGAGCGCCCTGTGCGGTGAGCTAAAAATCTCTTGTTTTAACCCGTATCATTCCATTTGGGTACAGTCAGTTAAATTGCTGCCTGACAACTTTAAGTGGCACACAGCCCTGCGCTTTAGTTCCCAGCTCAATGCTGGACTCCACCAGGTTCATGTGTTCTTACCTTGTGCCTTATTCACAGACTCAGACAATCTTACTCTATGGTCTCCCCTCTCTCCACAGGTTAGGGTCACTGGAGATCTGGAGTGACTGCTGTGAATGCTGGTGGTGAGTGTGTATCTGAGCCTTACCATGGATTAGGGGGTCCCATGCAGGTTATCGCTCTACTTTTTGCCCCATAGGCAGCTGGGATAGGCTGGCTCCCTGTGTCTGGAACCCTTGGTGAAAGGTTGGACTGTGGTCCCATAAACACAGCCATTGTTCCAGGCTGGAACATAGGACTGCTCTTTGTTTTGATTGTAGTAGCTTTAGCTTTTTCACTCTTAATAGCTTTTGGGTCGTAATCCTATTTTTATCTGATTTTATTTGGATTGTTTTTTATTTGCAATAACCTTATTTTCATATACTTTGTGTGCGTGTGTGTGTGTGTGTGTGTGTGTGTGTGTGTGTGTGTGTGTGTGTGTGTGTGTGTGTGTGTGTGTGTGTGTGTGTGTGTGTGTGTGTGTGTGTGTGTGTGTGTGTGTGTGTGTGTGTGTGTGTGTGTGTGTGTGTGTGTGTGTGTGTGTGTGTGTGTGTGGCTTTTGGAACCATCATCATTTAAATGTCATCTGTTACTTGTCACATGTAAAAGTGAAAACGAACGGATGAAAGAAAGCCACATACTATATGAAAGCCATCCTTCTCTACACACCTGTTTTTAGTAATATTACAAAACCTATTTTTAGCATCCGTCCAACATGTCTCAATAACATAATATTTTTATTTGACACTGTAAACACATAATCAAATGTCAATTAAATTCAAAGTGTGGAAAACCAGGCCACATAGATACTCCTCAACACAATCGTTATATTATTGTCCGTTCCTCTTGATGCTTTTCATGAAAAATCAGGCATTAAAAGGCGTCATGTTCAAGAACATTTTACTGGCTGATTACAAACTGATTATCCAAGGGGTTCTCGATCAGTCTTATTACCGTAACCCTATAAATACAGCGGTGAGCCCCGTGCGTAATGCTGCACCATGGCACTGCTGGCACTGCTGGAGGACAAATGGCAGGATTCAGAGGGAGAGGGTCTTCAGGGACCATACCGATTTATTGGTACATAAAAATATGTACCTTTATGTCAGACTTCTTCTTTTTTATTTCTGGGACTGCGCGCTCCGTGCCACTGACAGAGTTCACTGCTGCAGCAACATGTTGCTACCCACTCTGCTTTTTGTTGTTAGTGACCCGGTCCCGTGACCGCCAAACGCCTCCACCTCACCCACACGTGTCTCTACTTCAACCTCCGTGAAATTTCGCTCTTTTGCTTTTCTCAGTCCTTCGGCCATTGTTTCCGACAAGACATAAAACTTGCATCTGAGTCTGTTTTATATGCAGATGACATTCATGAGGTCGTTTGCGTTGACCATATATGGTTAAAAAGGGGCGTGTACAGGGCGTAACGTGAAGCTGATTCAGCTGCGCACACTTGTAGGCACTCTGTGGTTTATAGAGCAAAAATTGCTTAGAGGTGTGCGTACGCAGGGTTTTATAAGTCTGAATATTTTTTGGCGCACGGAAAACTTGGCTTTTGGGCGTGCGTACACTTTTAGTAAACGACCACACGCAGTTTTATTAATGAGACCCCAGAACATTGATAGCGGTTACATATTTAGTTTATTTCATTTTGTAATTCATGAGATGATGTGAAACTCAAAAATTTAGTAGCAATATATAGGACACTAATGGCCCCAGAGGACTTGTAATGGCCGCCATGAGACTAATATCCTCTTTACAAAATCATTGGCCTCTAGAAGACAGTGAAAGGCCCATGAGTTCTGTATCCTCTTTTGCTCTATTCCTCTGTCTCTCTCTCACACTCCCTCTCCCTTTACATAGCTTTCTCTCTTTACATAGAATAATATTTTAACACTATCTATCTTGTTCTCTACACATTTTCTGCACACAACGCACACAAACACACACACACACACACACACACACACACACACA
This sequence comes from Melanogrammus aeglefinus, assembly GCA_900291075.1. Classification (NCBI taxonomy): domain Eukaryota; kingdom Metazoa; phylum Chordata; class Actinopteri; order Gadiformes; family Gadidae; genus Melanogrammus; species Melanogrammus aeglefinus. Next base: position 76,742 of record OLKM01001443.1, read on the forward strand.
CACACACACACACACACACACACACACACACACACACACACACACACACACACACACACACACACACACACACACACACACACACACACACAGTGCCTAATGCATTCCCAGCCTAATAGCTCTTTCATTAGCGCCAATCCAGAGACAAATGGATCCAATAAACGGCCTAAATCTGTCTGTCTGTTTGGGTTTGGACAAAAAAAGCCCTGCTGGTGGGATCCCCTGTCTGCATTCATGTCGCTCCTCTCCACAGCGTTGAGGATTGCTCGAGCCATCAGTCACACAAGTCAAGTTTGGTTTCCTTCATCACAGGTTTACTCTCAAAGGGCTTCATACAAACTTTCTTCAGACTCAGAGGGTCACTTTAGCTGAGCTGAACTCAGTGTCTCACTGGGAGAGCTGACAGTCCATCCATTTGAGCTTTGTGTTCAAGAGTTGTTAGGTGTGTGTGTGTGTGTGTGTGTGTGTGTGTGTGTGTGTGTGTGTGTGTGTCTGTATGTGTGTATGTGTGTGAGTGTGTGTGTGTGTGTGTGTGTGTGTGTGTGTGTGTGTGTGTGTGCGTGTGTGTGTGCGTGTGCGTGTGCGTGTGTGTGTGTGTGTGTGTGTGTGAGCGTAAGTGCAAGAGTATCTGTAAGCCTGTCAGACAGAACTCAATAAGAGAAAGAGAGATGTGATTCAGCTTGATTAAAGTTACCCCT
>OLKM01001443.1:77547-82547 GCA_900291075.1 Melanogrammus aeglefinus
AGCAACCTCTCTGAGACCATGTTGCCCTACAGCGCCCCCCTGTGGCTCCTGTCACATCACATCCAACTGTTTGTTGTGACAGGAGCTCCTCTCCAGAGGAGCATTGTGGCTTTAGGTCAGGTATATTTAAGATTTGTTCCGCGGGCCGGGTCCTAGGACCCTTTACTCTTACTCCTGGAACGCGGGTCATGTTCCGATGTATGTTGTGCTCTCGTAATTGAGTGAGTCCAGTCCAGTCTTATTTCTCCTTCAATAATTCTTAGATAGTAAATTGGACTCCCGTCCGGCCGTCCGGTTCCTACCCAACCGAAGACCCCTGCTCTGGGTCGGAATAACTCGAGACCACTTCATTCACAATCCGACAATCCAGAGCAGCCAGGCTGGGTTTGGGGGTTCAACGTTCCAAAAGGGTTTGGGGGTTCAACGTTCCAAAAGGGTTTGGGGGTTCAACGTTCCAAAAGATGGGAATATTAATACTACTACTACTCAATCTATTGGAAGACAATATCATACTTTCTTCACAGACAAATTTAAATATGTGGGGATATCTGTGTGTGTGTGTGTGTGTGTGTGTGTGTGTGTGTGTGTGTGTGTGTGTGTGTGTGTGTGTGTGTGTGTGTGTGTGTGTGTGTGTGTGTGTGTGTGTGTGTGTGTGTGTGTGGTGTCTGTCTCTCTGTGTCTGACTCTGTGTGTGTGTGTGTGTGTGTGTGTGTGTGTGTGTGTGTGTGTGTGTGTGTGTGTGTGTGTGTGTGTGTGTGTGTGTGTGTGTGTGTGTGGTGTCTGCCTGTCTCTCTGTGTGTCTGTCTGTCTCTCTGTGTCTGTCTCTCTGTGTCTGTCTCTGTGTCTCTGTCTGTCTCTCTGTGTGTCTGTCTGTCTCTCTGTGTCTGTCTCTCTGTGTCTGTCTCTTGTCTGTCTGTCTCTCTGTGTGTCTGTCTGTCTCTCTGTGTCTGTCTCTCTGTGTCTGTCTCATTGTGTCTGTCTCTCTTGTCTCTCTGTGTGTTAGGGTTAGGGTTAGGGTTAGGGTTGTATCTGTGTCTGTCTCTGTGTCTGTCTCTCTGTGTGTCTGTCTGTCTCGCTGTGTCCCTGACCCTGTCCTCTGTCCCTGCAGGTACTACATCGCGGTCCTCACCCTCATCTCCTTCTCATTGGTTCTTCAGATGGTGGCCGGAGTGCTGATCATCATCATCGGTGAGCCAATCACATCGCAGATTAGATAGTCCCTCCTCCAAATAAAATCCCTCATGCCTCTAACCGATGAACTAACACAATACGAGCCAGAAATAAACCCCCGATAGGATTCAGTTTGGTGGGTCTTTTTGACCCATCTCATGATCAATAAAACAACGCGGGTGACGTTTATCGGAACAACAAACAGGAAGATTTGTTTGGTTTGTTACTTTTGGCGTGTGTGTGTGTACGTGTGTGTATGTGTGTTTGTGTGTTTATGTATGTGTGTGTTTGTATGTGTGTGTATGTATGTGTGTGTTTGTATGTGTGTTTATGTGTGTGTGTTTGTATGCGTGTGTATGTTTGTTTATGAATGTGTGTTTGTATGTGTGTGTATGTGTGCGTGTGTGTGTGTGTGTTTGTATGTGTGTGGATGTGTGTTTATGTATGTGTGTGTTTGCATGCATGGGTATGTGTGTGTACACGTGTGTTTACGTGTGTGTGTGTCTGTGTATGTATTTATGTTTTGTGTGTGTGTGCGCACATGATGTGTGTGAATGTGTGTGCGTTTGTGTCTATGTGTGTGTTTATGTATTTGTGTGGGTGGATATTTGTGTGTGTGCGTCTGTATGTTTGTGCGTGCATGCGTGCATGCGTGCGTGTGTCCGTGCGTGCACATGTGTGTGTGTGTGTTGCAGCTCGCGGGGATGTCAGCCAGCAGTCCAACCAGAAGAGTCTGGACAGCCTGAATAATGCCACCACCATCATTATCTTCTTCATCTTCATCACCAACATCTGCATCGCCGTCTTTGGCATGGAGCGAACTGGCATCTTTCCCAGAATGCATTTCTAAAGCAGCCGGTCACTGGCTTTAGCGCAGGGCATTAGCTGGATTCCTTCCGGATCATGAAACTTGATATTTATACACACTCCTCTTAATCTCATGGTTCATACAAACACAAGTAACTAAAAATAAATCTCACACTACATAAACAGGCGAGTGTGTGTGTTACTCCTCAGAACTACTCCACCTACTAATACACTACACCATCCCACTGCTGTCCCTGTGACCACATTGAGTGTGGATGGGCTGGGCCTAGGATACGTGTGTTGATCGGAGTGTGTGTGTGTGTTGTGTGTGTGTGTGCGTGTGCGTGCGCGTGTGCGTGTGCGTGTGTGTGTGTGTGAAAGTGTGTGCTGGGGGTATGGAATCTGTGTGTGTGTGTGTGTCTGTGTGTCTGTGTGTCTGTGTCTGTGTGTGTGTGTGTGTGTGTGTGTCTGTGTGTGGTTCTGTGTGTGTCTGTGTGTGTGCGTTGTGTTGTAGTGTGTCAGTGTGTTGTGTGTGTTGTGTGTGTGTTGTGTGTGTCTGTGTGTGGGTGCTGTGTGTGTCGTGTGTCTTGTTGTGTTTTGGTATGGCATGTGTGTGGTGTGTGTGTGTTGTGTTGTGTTGTGTGTTGTGTGTGTGTGTGTGTCTGGTGTGTGCTGTGTGTGTGTGTCGTGTGTGTGCTGTGTAGTCTGTGTGTCTGTGTGTGTCTGTGTGTGTGTGTGTTTGTCTGTGTGTCTGTGTGTGCCTGTGTGGTGTGGCTGTGGTGATGTCTGTGTGTCTTGTGTGTTGTGTGTCTGTGTGGGTGTCTGTGTTGTGCTGTGTTGGTCTCTGTGTTGGTCTGTGTGTGTCTGTGTGTGCCTGTGTCTGTTGTGTGTGGTGTGTGTGTGTGTGTGTGTGTGTGGTGTGTCTTGTGTGTGGTGTTGTATCGTGTGTGTGTGTTGTGTGTGTGTGTATGTCTGTGTGTCATGTATGTCTGTGTGTCATGTGTGTACTATATCCTGTGTATCTGTGGTGTGTGTGTGTGTGTGTTGTGTGTGTGTGTGTGTGTGTGTGTGTGTCTGTGTGTGTGTGCCTGTGTGTGTGTGTGTGTGTGTGTGTCTGTGTGTGCCTGTGTGTGTGTGTTCAGGTCGCATTGAGTTCTACCGCCTCCCCTCTTATCGCCGACTGTTGATCTTCCTCAACAACTCGATCACCTCCATCATCTTCCTCACCTTCATCATCAACATCCTGTTGGCTGGCTTTGGCACCCAGCGCAGCTGCCTCATCCAGTGGCTGTTCCAGCGCCTGTTCCTCAAATAGACCTAGAAAACGCTAAGAACACGCTAAGAACACGCTAATAACACGTTAAGAACACACTAAGAACACGTTAAGAACACGTTAAGAAACATGACAAGGACACGCTAAGAACACGTTAAGAAACACATCAAGGACATGCTAAGAACACGTTAAGAAATACTTTAGGAAACACGTTAAGAAACATGTCATGGACACGCTAAGAAAACGTTAAGAACACGTTAAGAACACATTAAGAACACGCTAAGAACACATTAAGAACACATCAAGAAACACATCAACGACACGCCAAGGACACGCTAAGAACACGTTAAGAAACACGTCAAGGAACATGTCAAGGACACGTCAAGGACACGCTAAGAACACGTTAAGAAATACTTTAAGAAACACGTTAAGAAACATGTCAAGGACACGCTAAGAACACGTTAAGAAATACTTTAAGAAACACGCTAAGAACACGTTAGGTAACACTTTAAGAAACACGTTAAGAACACGCTAAGAACAAGTTAAGAAAAACGTTAAGAACACGTTAAGAAACACGTTAAGAACCAACTAAGAACAGAAGTGTAGAAGAAACATGTTAAGAAACACGTCAAGGGCACGCTAAGAAGATGTTAGGAAACACTTTAAGAAAAACGCTAAGAACAGGTTAAGAAACACGTTAAGAACACGTTAAGAAACACGTTCAAGGACACGATAAGAACACGGTAAGGACATGATAAAAGCACGTTAAGAACATGTTAAGAAACACGTTAAGAACATGTTAACAACACCTTAAGAACACTTTAAGAAAAACATTAAGAACACGCTAAGAAACACGTCAAGGACATGCTAAGAACACGTTAAACACTTTGAGAAACACGTTAAGAACACGTTAAGTACACGTTAAGGACACGTTAAAAACACGTTAAGGACACGATAAAAACACGTTAAGAACACATGAAGAACACGTTGAGCAACACACACTGGTCACATGGGGACTGCCTCCACATTCTTCCGTTCTCTTCCCTTCCCCGACACATAAGCAGAAGTCATACCTCAGTGTGTCCCAGTATCATGATGTTCCAGCACCTCGTCCTCAAAGTAACATTAAAACACAAACACACCCTCTTCTCGCCCCCAACACACAGACATAGACAGAGAGAACACTAGTGGTAATAAAGAGTCAACTAGGTCTATGTTATTTTTCTATGTCAATCCTCGATCCCTTATTACTCTTAAATGGTTTTTTTTACTTCATTCGGTTCACATTTATTGAAATGTAAATAGGTCAACTTTTTATTGTTATAAGCGTTAATTGCGTTAAAGTGCGTAAAATCAACCTATTAAACCGAGATTATAATATGTCGCAGAGAATGGAGGGTGTGTGTGTGTGTGTGTGTGTGTGTGTGTGTGTGTGTGTGTGTGTGTGTGTGTGTGTGTGTGTGTGTGTGTGTGTGTGTGTGTGTGTGTGTGTGTGTGTGAGTGTGTGTGTGTGTGTGTGTGTGTGTGTGTGTGAGTGTGTGTGTGTGTGTGTGTGTGTGTGTGTGTCGTGTGAGTGTGTGTGTATGTGTGTGTGTGTGTGTGTGCGTGTGTGTGTGTGTGTGTGTGTGTGTGTGTGTGTGTGTGTGTGTGTGTGTGTGTGTGTGTGTGTGTGTGTGTGTGTGTGTGTGTGTGTGTGTGTGTGTGTGAGTGTGTGTGTGTGTGATCTGCATGCACTGGGGTGTACCAAACG
>OLKM01001443.1:85047-104442 GCA_900291075.1 Melanogrammus aeglefinus
ACTTTACTGAAATGGGTCATTAAAAGGTTGGAAACCGTTGTGCATCATATATCTTTGGATAAGGGTTAGTACTTGTATTTCCTTGGGTGCGAGATATAAATTGGGCTATACTGAAATGACCAATGATTTTTAGTTATTATGACCTTTATAATTATACATTATCTCTTGTATTTGTTTCGCCAACTAATTTCCCTCAGTGGTTGTTTGTAGGGCTGTTCTCCCACACAATCCCCCATTAAAGAAAGCCAATGACGCTAGGGGGAGACAAATACCTTTATCCTGAAAGATTCATCATGAGCTGTATCAGACATGGTATTGCAAAACTCAGGAGGCCTACCTCAATCCAAATAGCAAATATCTAAAATAGTTTCTTCAGCGATATTTGTTTTCGGTTAGGCTCTTATTTTGCAGAAATAAAACATACACACAAACAATATGTAAGAACTTCTAAGAAAGAAAACTTCTAAAAGAATACTGTTGACAATTTGGTCCAAACGGGGCCTGGCAGTGGGAGGGGGGGTGCTCTGTGTGCGTCAACTATTAATACTACAGCTGTCTGACGAGGTGGCCCCCAGAGACCCGGAATAGTGTGTGTGTGTGTGTGTGTGTGTGTGTGTGTGTGTGTGTGTGTGTGTGTGTGTGTGTGTGTGTGTGTGTGTGTGTGTGTGTGTGTGTGTGTGTGTGTGTGTGTGTGTGTGTGTGTGTGTGTGTGTGTGTGTGTGAGAGAGAGAGAGAGAGAGAGAGAGAGAGAGAGAGAGAGAGAGAGAGAGAGAGAGAGAGAGAGAGAGCGAGCGAGAGACAAATGCAGCGACACACATTAAATGTACATTATGTACAGTATATGCACTGAAAATAGGCACACAATACAATATGTGGGCTAGAGGCAAACACACAACCACACTTTTTATTAAAATATAGAGTGTGTCTTTAAAACAGCACTTTTCAAGCATTATATACCAGGTATTTTGTATTATTTTTAATTGAATGGAAACTCATAGAAAGAGTTAGACATGAGGAAAATGGGATATTCGTTGTCTAACAAGGTCGTAGAGCAGAACGCCGAGCTAACGTGAACCCACGACATTACAAAGGGTGTTAGACTGATGAGCAATCAAGATGCTTCCCCCTGACAGATGAGCACATAGGTTGGTGTGCATCATCATATCTCTATCTGCTGCTGCGTTAACGGAGAGTCGTGAACACGCTTTGGAAAAAAGGAGGCGGCGGTGATGGGCTGGGAGCGCGCATCTCCGTCTCAGCCGTTACGTCACGGGAGAGCCCGAGCAGTCAGCCTGGCTTTGGGGAAGCCGCTGGTTTACTAGAGCTGGTAGAGCCATACTAGAGCTGGTAGAGACATACTAGAGCTGGTAGAGCCATACTCGAGCTGGTAGAGCCATACTAGAGCTGGTAGAGCCATACTAGAGCTGGTAGAGCCATACAAGAGCTGGTAGAGCCATACTAGAGCTGGTAGTTTACTAGAGCTGGCGAAGCGGAAAAGGAGCAGGAGGAAGCACTACGAGACGCGGACACGACGCACATCTCTCCCACAGCTTCTAACGCGTTAACCAGCAGCTCTCGGGTCGGGAAGTATTCGGTGATCGCGATGGCACCTGGCGTTTGGAAATGGTTCTCCTCAGAAGGAGCCGCGCTGCAGCAGTAGGAGTAGACCACCTCGCCGCAGTGAGTATGTGGGAAGTTGGCTGTCATGTTTAACGTGTGTTCAGACCTGTAACTGCGACGTGCTTTGGTGGTGAACCCCGATCCACGTCGGGTGGGATGTGTCGTTCCCCTCGCCGTTTATATCCGCTAACAGATCTAGAAATGATAATAACGTTGACGAGGTTACTGTAGCAAGACACACTTTACACAACTGCGCACTCGGCCTCTGCTGGTTGAACTCCGAGCGTGAGGAGCCGTTCTGGGTGGATTCGTGTGGTAGGATATATTATATATAATATAAGGTATATTATAGTGCCTACGGGGTATAGTGGCACTAGACTCTTTACAAGGGGTTATGGAGAGGTCTCAATATCGCGAGATATGCTTCGTTTGGCCAACTGTGAATGGCTTTAGAGATCCATCCCATAATAACAGTTAGTGTCTGACCACCCATCTGGTAAACCAGCCATTGGTGAACATATCTTGACTTGACCATCAGAGGCTGGTTATGTTATCGCCCTTCGCCTAAAATAAAATAACAAAAGTGTCTGTGTGGAAAAGTCCAACGGCCAGGCTGCTGTCAACGCTGCCGTCTCCCAGCTGACTAACTCATGGGGTTAGTGACCCACCCATGGTTAGTGACCCACCCATGGGTTAGTGACTAACTCATGGGTTAGTGACTTACTATGCTGCTCCTAAAAGCTAGCCAGTCAACTTCCTGGCTTTGTTTCCATGGTCGCGTTATAACTGCAGCTTGTCTCATAAACATAAGGCTTCCTCACGACTTATTCGTTGATGTAACGTTCAGTCCCCCGCCCACGTCTCCAGGCTGCCTTATGCTCCTTAAGGAAAACACAATCCTGACATTTGACGTTCTTCCAGAGCATATCTTTCAAATCGCGTTATAACTGCAGCTTGTCTCATAAACATAAGGCTTCCTCACGACTTATTCGTTGATGTAACGTTCAGTCCCCCGCCCACGTCTCCAGGCTGCCTTATGCTCCTTAAGGAAAACACAATCCTGACATTTGACGTTCTTCCAGAGCATATCTTTCAAATCGTCATAACCAACTGGTCCTAGTTTCAGTATCAGTAATTCTCCTGTGCATTAGTTCTGTTGACTGGCATACTTTCTTAATTTTCTTACTTGCATTACACGTAGGCCTATCATCACATTTACGGCTTCTTAGTTTTACTCATTGCTGCATTTTATCTGTTAGTGTCAATAGAACATCTACCATTATTTCTATGCAGGCAATAGTCAAAATTAGATAACATAAGATTATTGCTTTTAGCCTGTGTGTGTGTGTGTGTGTGTGTGTGTGTGTGTGTGTGTGTGTGTGTGTGTGTGTGTGTGTGTGTGTGTGTGTGTGTGTGTGTGTGTGTGTGTGTGTGTGTGTGTGTCTGCATCTGTCTTTTGTTTTCACAAACTGCATCTCGGATTAATTTCCGGTGTGCTGACAATAAACCCGAGCTGACGGTATCTCTAGCCTGATCGGCTGAGCTGTTTTCCAGTGTCTGTACATCAATAGTATGTGTTGTATCAGTTGTAGGCGAGCTTCCAGTGACGCGGAGACGAGCAGCACAGTAGCAGTTGTTTAATCCCCTGTAAACTGAAATCGGGATCCAATGCTCGATGCGCAATGGTCTGTGAATCAATCCAATTAGAGAATCCCAAGAACCACATGGCCGCTTTGCCCATGCCAAATAAAGCAGGAATTAATTGCTTTGCATTAAACTCTTCTGAAGATCAGCGTCCAATATGCTCCACACTCGACACAGAATCCAAGAAATGCCCTGTATTTACGCACGAGGCCTTACTCCTTTATTATCCAGGCTTTCTATTTCATTGCGTCCCCCATTCTTACTTTGGGATAATGTTATTGCTGTCCACCAGGAAGTGAATTCACTGCTGTCCCTGGAATGAGGGTTCGCTCTGCAACCATGTTTTTTTTTAACTTGCCATTTTGTGGGTTTTCGGGTTAGGGGGGTGACTTCTTATGCAGGGCTGTAAAGGGGCTTTTAGACTGCAAGTGTGACACAGGGGCGGGCTGAAAGAATTGGACGTCTGTGTGTTTTTGCAGTAAGGCTTTATGAGCTTGGTTGCTTGGCCGAGTGAGGAAATGTCCTTCATTCAGGTCGAGTGGTGTAACACCAGTCAACATAGAACAGGTCGCGTGTGGAGGGAGCCACAGAGAGGGCCCAAGGGAACTTCTATCTGAATGTCATACATTTATAATAGCTTGTTACTTGACACAAAACCTTCTTTTGTGTACCTCGCAGTTTATAGCCTGCCCTAAATTCACATCAGAAGGAAGATTCAGGAGACGTATGTCACCAAAACCATCCTCCTGTCCTGGTTATATTGATTTAACTCAGTGGACGGGTTATCCTGGTTATATTGATTTAACTCAGTGGACGGGTTATCCTGGTTATATTGATTTAACTCAGTGGACGGGTTATCCTGGTTATATTGATTTAACTCAGTGGACGGGTTATCCTGGTTATATTGATTTAACTCAGTGGACGGGTTTATCCTGGTTATATTGGATTTAACTCAGTGGACGGGTTATCCTGGTTATATTGATTTAACTCAGTGGAAGGGTTATCCTGGGTTTATATTTGATTTAACTCAGTGGATGGTACGGGTATCCTGGTTATATTGATTTAACTCAGTGGACGGGTTATCCTGGTTATATTGATTTAACTCAGTGGACGGGTTATCCTGGTTATATTGATTTAACTCAGTGGACGGGTTATCCTGGTTATATTGATTTAACTCAGTGGATGGGTTATCCTGGTTATATTGATTTAACTCAGTGGATGGGTTATCCTGGTTATATTGATTTAACTCAGTGGATGGGTTATCCTGGTTATATTGATTTAACTCAGTGGATGGGTTATCCTGGTTATATTGATTTAACTCAGTGGATGGGTTATCCTGGTTATATTGATTTAACTCAGTGGATGGGTTATCCTGGTTATATTGATTTAACTCAGTGGATGGGTTATCCTGGTTATATTGATTTAACTCAGTGGACGGGTTATCCTGGTTATATTGATTTAACTCAGTGGACGGGTTATATCCTGGTTATATTGATTTAACTCAGTGGACGGGTTATCCTGGTTATATTGATTTAACTCAGTGGACGGGTTATCCTGGTTTATATTGATTTAACTCAGTGGACGGGTTATCCTGGTTATATTGATTTAACTCAGTGGAACGGGTTATCCTGGTTATATTGATTTAACTCAGTGGACGGGTTATCCTGGTTATATTGATTTAACTCAGTGGACGGGTTATCCTGGTTATATTGATTTAACTCAGTGGACGGGTTATCCTGGTTATATTGATTTAACTCAGTGGATGGGTTATCCTGGTTATATTGATTTAACTCAGTGGACGGGTTATCCTGGTTATATTGATTTAAACTCAGTGGATCGGGTTATCCTGGTTTATTATTGATTTAACTCAGTGGACGGGTTATCCTGGTTATATTGATTTAACTCAGTGGACGGGTTTATCCTGGTTATATTGATTTTAACTCAGTGGACGGGTTATCCTGGTTTATATTGATTTAACTCAGTGGAACGGGTTATCCTGGTTAATATTGATTTAACTCAGTGGATGGGGTTATCCTGGTTATATTGATTTAACTCAGTGGACGGGTTATCCTGGTTATATTGATTTAACTCAGTGGACGGGTTTATCCTGGTTATATTGATTTAACTCAGTGGACGGGGTTATCCTGGTTATATTGATTTAACTCAGTGGACGGGTTATCCTGGTTATACATTGATTTAACTCAGTGGACGGGTTATCCTGGTTATATTGATTTAACTCAGTGGACGGGTTATCCTGGTTATATTATTGATTTAACTCAGTGGATGGGTTAATCCTGGTTATATTGATTTAACTCAGTGGACTGGGTTATTCCTGGTTATATTGATTTAACTCAGTGGATGGGTTATATCCTGGTTATATTGATTTAACTCAGTGGACGGGTTTATCCTGGTTATATATTGATTTAACCTCAGTGGAACGGGTTATCCTGGTTATATTGATTTAACTTCAGTGGGACGGGTTATCCTGGTTATATTGATTTAACTCAGTGGATGGGTTATCCTGGTTATATTGATTTAACTCAGTGGACGGGTTTATCCTGGTTATATTGATTTAACTCAGTGTGATGGGTTATCCTGGTTATATTGATTTAAACTCAGTGGACGGGTTATCCTGGTTATATTGAATTTAACTCAGTGGCGACGGGTTATCCTGGTTATATTGATTTAACTCAGTGGACGGGTTATCCTGGTTATATTGATTTAACTCAGTGGACGGGTTATCCTGGTTATATTGATTTAACTCAGTGGACGGGTTATCCTGGTTATATTGATTTAACTCAGTGGACGGGTTATCCTGGTTATATTGATTTAACTCAGTGGACGGGTTATCCTGGTTATATTGATTTAACTCAGTGGATGGGTTATCCTGGTTATATTGATTTAACTCAGTGGATGGGTTATCCTGGTTATATTGATTTAACTCAGTGGACGGGTTATCCTGGTTATATTGATTTAACTCAGTGGACGGGTTATCCTGGTTATATTGATTTAACTCAGTGGACGGGTTATCCTGGTTATATTGATTTAACTCAGTGGACGGGTTATCCTGGTTATATTGATTTAACTCAGTGGATGGGTTATCCTGGTTATATTGATTTAACTCAGTGGATGGGTTATCCTGGTTATATTGATTTAACTCAGTGGATGGGTTATCCTGGTTATATTGTACTGGAGTGTGAGAGCGTGTTTGTTTTTCCATAAACTCTGTAAAGTGGGCAGCGTTCAGAAACCACGACCCAGGGGCTGAGAGGTGGCTGAGGGTTAGCCTGAATAGTGAATCGATTCATTGATAACCTTTCTTTTCTCTCACTTTGTGCCTCAGTAACTAGTTACAGTTGAAGCGTCTGGAAATGGCTCTCATTTTATAGCTTTCATTATTTGGCCTTTCCTTCAATTCATTACAAAATGAATACTTTGTGCATCAGACATAAGGGAGTATTTCTACTCACTAATATTACTTCTACCATCATTTAAGAAATTTTGTAAACCACATGACCATCTTTACAGGGACGATTATGAGCGGCCAATAAAGATAGTTCTGGGCTGCAGCCTGAATGTGTTGTGCACGTTCTTCCAAACCTTTGTCATGAGTCAGCATGTGTTGTGTGTCTGTGTTTTAGTGTTGTGTGTCTGTGTTTTAGTGTTGTGTATCTGTGTTTTAGTGTTGTGTGTCTGTGTTTTAGTGTTGTGTGTGTGTTTTAGTGTTGTGTATCTGTGTTTTAGTGTTGTGTGTCTGTGTTTTTGTGTTGTGTGTCTGTGTTTTAGTGTTGTGTGTCTGTGTTTTAGTGTTGTGTGTCTGTGTTTTTGTGTTGTGTGTCTGTTTTAGTGTTGTGTGTCTGTGTTTTAGTGTTGTGTGTCTGTGTTTTAGTGTTGTGTGTCTGTGTTTTACTGTTGTGTGTCTGTGTTTTAGTGTTGTGTGTCTGTGTTTTAGTGTTGTGTGTCTGTGTTTTAGTGTTGTGTGTCTGTGTTTTAGTGTTGTGTGTCTGTGTTTTTGTGTAACAACTTGTTAGAGAATCAATAGTGTCAACAGAAGGGAAAGCTGGACCGGGGCTTTGGGGCTGGGGGGTCCAGGGGCTGGGGGGGTCCAGGGGCTGGGGGGGGTCCAGGGGCTGGGGGGTCCAGGGGCTGGGGGGGACCAGGGCTTTGGGGGGACCAGGGCTTTGGGGAGGTCCATGAGGTGATGCATGCTGGGTTCCAGGGGAGCTTCTCTGTCCTGTTTTGACCCCATGTCAGCAGGAGTTAGGGGGGGGGGGGGGATCCCCTACAGCACAGTCCAGCCCTGCCTTCTAACCCCCCAAGTGTTTTAAGGCGCTGAGGGACAGGCTCCCTGCGCGGTGACGGTGTTAGCGACGTGTTAGCAGCGCTATCAACGGTCATATGCTCGCTGTGAACCAGAACTCCTGATCCAAACTGCGTCACGCGTCTTTTTTTGGGGTTTCTATTTCGGCAAATGAACGTCCATTCATGTTCTTCCAACTGAGAAAAATAACAGCAGGCTGTTGCCGTAGGAAGGCACCTCTTTTTGGAACTCTAAATATCCTCCCCTCCTTCGTACCGCTCGCTGTGTGTGAACGGAGCAGGGGGTAGAGGGGTGGGGGGCACGCTCAGCTAGATGACAGTCGGATGAAACTTGTGAGGGTGTTAGGGGACACGTGGTGTCTGATGCTAATGTCTTCTCTGTTAATGTTTGTTATATGGAGGAACCGTGGCCGACGTATGGTCCCTGTTGTTTGAGCGGTGTTGATGAAGCACGTGAAGGCCTCGTGACCCCACTGGGGTTAGCATGTTGGGCTAGACCAGTGGTTTTATTGATCCCATTAAACAAGACCCAATTGGAATAACACCGTGTCAGTGGACACTGGTACACACACACACAAACATACCCTGAAACACATTAATGTGTTCTGGTAGGCTGGAAAAGCAGTATATAATTGAATTCATTATTTCTTATTATTGAAATTGGCCCTGTTTGTATAAGGACGTTAATGTCTGATTCATGAATTCAAAATGTTGAAGTCAAGGAATCAGGTCTAATACATGAAACCAGCATAAAGCTGGGGCTCATCTGTCCTCTGCTGACAGCCGGCGCGCGTCAGCCCTCATCAGTGGACCCTTCTGTGGTTTCTTCCAGCTCTTCAGCCGCCACGTGTGTGGATGCCCATACAGCCATGACCTCACCACTCGGCCCCCACACAGCTCAGCCCTTAAGGAAAGCTAGCCCCGCCCTCTACCCTGTGGGGGGCGGACCACCACTGTGGGGGGGGTCCCCTGCTTCTCTCCCTCCCTGTCATACTGCCAGCAATGGAGCAGTAGATATCTGTGCATGTTTGTCTTTACTGGCATGATCACTCACGGCCACTGGACAGATGTGCACCCAGGTGTGTGTGTGTGTGTGTGTGTGTGTGTGTGTGTGTGTGTGTGTGTGTGTGTGTGTGTGTGTGTGTGTGTGTGTGTGTGTGTGTGTGTTGTGTGTGTGTGTGTGTGTGTGGTGGTGTGTGTGTGTGTGGGGGGGGGGGTTGTACGTCCTCTTGGGTGTGGGTTAAATGGAGGGTCTTGTTCTGCAATATGCTTTGGGTCCAGGTGTGTCTCTCTGGCCTGAGGGACTAGAGTGCAGAGTGTGTGTGTGTGTGTGTGTGTGTGTGTGTGTGTGTGTGTGTGTGTGTGTGTGTGTGTGTGTGTGTGTGTGTGTGTGTGTGTCTGAAAGTGGATAGCTGCTACCCTCGCTTCCTTGACCGAAATCTCTACTGAGCAGACTGTCAAGAGTAGCAGGGAGAACATTATTAGACTTGTCGGTACAGTACATAGAGCTATAGTAGAGGAGTCAGTACAGTACATAGAGCTATAGTAGAGGAGTCAGTACAGTACATAGAGCTGTAGTAGAGGAGTCAGTACAGTACATAGAGCTATAGTAGAGGAGTCAATACAGTACATAAAGCTATAAAGAGGAGTCAATACAGTACATAGAGCTATAGTAGAGGAGTCAGTACAGTACATAGAGCTAGAGGAGTCAATACAGTACATAAAGCTATAAAGAGTAGTCAATACAGTACATAGAGCTATAGTAGAGGAGTCAGTACAGTACATAGAGCTATAGTAGAGGAGTCAATACAGTACATAGAGCTATAGTAGAGGAGTCAGTACAGTACATAGAGCTGTAGTAGAGGAGTCAGTACAGTGCATAGAGCTATAGTAGAGGAGTCAGTACATAGAGCTATAGTAGAGGAGTCAGTACAGTACATAGAGCTATAGTAGAGGAGTCAGTACATAGAGCTATAGTAGAGGAGTCAGTACATAGAGCTGTAGTAGAGTAGTCGGTACAGTACATAGAGCTATAGTAATGGAGTCAGTACATAGAGCTAGTAGAGGAGTCAGTACAGTACATAGAGCGATAGTAGAGGAGTCAGTACAGTGCATAGAGCTATAGTAGAGGAGTCAGTACAGCACATAGAGCTATAGTAATGGAGTCAGTACATAGACCTAGTAGAGGAGTCAGTACAGTACATAGAGCTATAGTAGAGGAGTCAGTACAGTACATAGAGCTATAGTAGAGGAGTCAGTACATAGAGCTGTAGTAGAGGAGTCAGTACAGTACATAGAGCTATAGTAGAGGAGTCAGTACATAGAGCTATAGTAGAGGAGTCAGTACAGTACATAGAGCTATAGTAGAGGAGTCAGTACAGTACATAGAGCTATAGTAGAGGAGTCAGTACAGTACATAGAGCTGTAGTAGAGGAGTCAGTACAGTACATAGAGCTATAGTAGAGGAGTCAGTACATAGAGCTATAGTAGAGGAGTCAGTACAGTACATAGAGCTATAGTAGAGGAGTCAGTACAGTACATAGAGCTGTAGTAGAGGAGTCAGTACAGTACATAGAGCTATAGTAGAGGAGTCAGTACAGTACATGAGGGCTTA
The DNA here is from genome assembly GCA_900291075.1 of Melanogrammus aeglefinus. Lineage (NCBI taxonomy): Eukaryota > Metazoa > Chordata > Actinopteri > Gadiformes > Gadidae > Melanogrammus > Melanogrammus aeglefinus. The sequence goes on from OLKM01001443.1 coordinate 95,246, forward strand.
GACTTTTGCCCTAAAATCATATTCGAAGTTTGTTTATTAACATTAATATTTGAATATTTATTAATAATATTTTGACCATTAAATGCCTTCAGTAAGACCTGGGTTGAGCTTTGCGAGGTTTGTTTACCGCGTTGCTCGGTTACCAGTACTTGAGCTATAGTAGAGGATGCAGTACAGTGCATAGAGGCTATAGTAGAGGAGTCAATACAGTACATAGAGCTATAATAGAGGAGTCTAGTACAGTACCGCGAGCTAATAGCCATATTCAGTACAGTACACTAGAGCTCTTCCGTAGAGGAGTCATTACAGTACATAGACTATGGTGGAGGGTCATACAGTACATAACTATAAGTAGCAGTCCAGTACAGTCCATAGCCCTCGTATGGACTGTCAGTAACAAGTTACATAGAGCTGTAGTATAGGCTGCCTAAGTACAGTATTAGAATTTTGATATTAGTTATTGTGAATAGTACACGACATGAGGGCTTAGACTTTTGCCCTAAAATCATATTCGAAGTTTGTTTATTAACATTAATATTTGAATATTTATTAATAATATTTTGACCATTAAATGCCTTCAGTAAGACCTGGGTTGAGCTTTGCGAGGTTTGTTTACCGCGTTGCTATGGTTACCGGTCTTGCGTGTTCCAACGGTTTAATAGGTTTCTAATAAACCGCTGTCTAATCCATACTTCATTCACTGCCTCTTCCGTGGTCATTATGAATAGACTGCGGCGGGTCCTCCGACGTCTCTCCCTCTTGGCCTGCCCATAACAAGTTCCAATATTAAGGGCTGCCTAATCGTTTGAATTTTGATTTATTTTTTGATATTCGAATTATATTTGAAAAACAAAGTTCGGAGTCACAGCCCTACAGTACATAGAACTGTAGTAAAGGAGTCAGTACAGTACATAGAGCTGTAGTAGAAGAGTCAGTACAGTACATAGAGCTATAGTAGAGGAGTCAGTACATAGAGCTGTAGTAGAGGAGTCAGTACAGTACATAGAGCTATAGTAGAGGAGTCAGTACAGTACATAGAGCTATAGTAGAGATCAGTCAGTACATAGAGCTGTAGTAGAGGAGTCAGTACATAGAGCTATAGTAGAGGAGTCAGTACAGTACATAGAGCTATAGTAGAGGGGTAAATACATAGAGCTATAGTAGAGGAGTCAGTACAGTATGCAGAGCTGTAGTAGACTATATTCAGTATACTACATAGAGCTGTAGTAGACTATATTCAGTATACTGCATAGAGCTCTAGTAGACTATATTCAGTATACTGCATAGAGCTGTAGTAGACTATATTCAGTATACTACATAGAGCTGTAGTAGACTATATTCAGTATACTACATAGAGCTCTAGTAGACTATATTCAGTATACTACATAGAGCTGTAGTAGACTATATTCAGTATACTGCATAGAGCTCTAGTAGACTATATTCAGTATACTGCATAGAGCTGTAGTAGACTATATTCAGTATACTGCATAGAGCTGTAGTAGACTATATTCAGTATACTACATAGAGCTGTAGTAGACTATATTCAGTATACTACATAGAGCTCTAGTAGAGTTGTCAGTACAGCACAGAGATAAATATTCACTCAATCCTACAAATTTGACAGTGGTTGATGAAGCAGTTTAGTTTGAGATCCAATATAAGAAATGAGCCTGAAGGAAAGTCATTGTTCTTTGCTTATTTGAGTAAACAGGGGAACCTTGCTCGGTGTGTTGCTGTTTGTTTAACATCTCGTATGTCCGTTGACCTGGGGTTAAACCCACGTCTGAATATTGGACTGTCCAACTAGCAGAGCACTGTGACTGAACGAAGAGTACTGCCCCTACTGCCCCTACTGCCCCTACTGCCCCTACTGCCCCTACTGCCCCTACTGCCCCGGCGTACCTTCCATCCAAGCCGTCTCTGTCTTTAACAACATTACACTCATCCCGTTCTGAGGCGCTAGCCCCAATATAGAAGGATGTTAAAATAGAACAACCTGCAGGAATAAGTATGAGTAAGCAATGTGTTGACCCACTGTTTATTAAACATTCAGTTATAAAACGCTTAAATAAAACGCTTTGGACTGAAGATTCAAATTACAGTACTATAGCCAGCATCGGCTGATTTTCTCTCACTATATCCTTAACTTTTGTATCTACACTTTAAGTAAGCCAGACTCCAGTAGACCCCAGCACCAGACTGTTGCTCTCTCATCCCCCCTCACAGTTCTAAGGTAGGACCTGAAGACAAACGGCTCATACATTTTTTATGAAAGTTTTGCTTGCAGGATAAATGCGGCCATTAATCACCAACCAATCCCGCATCGGTATGCTCTTATGTCCCGCCCTAATGCCGACACCTTATTGGTGTAGAACGCCGGGCAGGGTGCTGCCAGTCATGACCTACATAAATAATTTGAAGGAGACAATGAGAGACAGCAGAGTGAGGGGTGAAGAGAATAGTTTAGCCGTAGTTTAGTGTTTGGGAGAGGAGGAAGGAGGTGTAGTTTAGGGTTTGGGAGAGGAGGAAGGAGGTGTAGTTTAGGGTTTGGGGAGAGGAGGAAGGAGGTGTAGTTTAGGGTTTGGGGAGAGGAGGAAGGAGGTGTAGTTTAGGGTTTGGGAGGAGAGGAAGGAGGTGTAGTTTAGGGTTTGGGGAGAGGAGGAAGGAGGTGTAGTTTAGGGTTTGGGAGGAGAGGAAGGAGGTGTAGTTTAGGGTTTGGGGGAGAGGAGGAAGGAGGTGTAGTTTAGGGTTTGGGGAGAGGAGGAAGGAGGTGTAGTTTAGGGTTTGGGGAGAGGAGGAAGGAGGTGTAGTTTAGGGTTTGGGGAGAGGAGGAAGGAGGTGTAGTTTAGGGTTTGGGAGAGGAGGAAGGAGGTGTAGTTTAGGGTTTGGGGAGAGGAGGAAGGAGGTGTAGTTTAGGGTTTGGGAGAGGAGGAAGGAGGTGTAGATTTAGGGTTTGGGAGGAGAGGAAGGAGTGTCGTTTAGGGTTTGGGAGAGGAGGAAGGAGGTGTAGTTTAGGGTTTGGGAGAGGAGGGAAGGAGGTGTAGTTTAGGGTTTGGGAGAGGAGGAAGGAGGTGTAGTTTAGGGTTTGGGAGAGAGAGAGGAAGGAGGTGTAGTTTAGGGTTTGGAGGAGAGGAAGGAAGGTGTAGTTTAGGGTTGGGGAGAGGAGGAAGGTGATGTAGTTTAGGGTTTGGGGAGAGGGAAGAAGGTGTGTAGTTTGGGTTTGGGAGAGGAGGAAGGAGGTGTAGTTTAGGGTTTGGGGAGAGGAGAGAAGGAGGTGTAGTTTAGGGTTTGGGAGAAGAGGAAGGAGGTGCTAGTTTAGGGTTTGGGGGAGGAGGAAGGAGGTGTAGTTAGGGTTTGGGAGAGGAAGGAAGGAGGTGTAGGTTTAGGGTTTGGGAGGAGAGGAAGGAGGTGTAGTTTAGGTTTGGGGAGAGGAGGAAGGAGGTGTAGTTTAGGTTTGGGGGAGAGGAAGGAGGTGTAGTTTTAGGTTTGGGAGAGAGGAGGGAAGAGAGGTGTAGTTTAGGGTTTGGGAGGAGAGGAAGGAGGTGTAGTTTAGGGTTTGGGGAGAGGAGGAAGGAGGTGTAGTTTAGGGTTTGGGAGGAGAGGAAGGAGGTGTAGTTTAGGGTTTGGGGAGAGGAGGAAGGAGGTGTAGTCTAGGGTTTGGGAGGAGAGGAAGGAGGTGTAGTTTAGGGTTTGAGGAAGGAGGTGTAGTTTAGGGTTTGGGGAGAGGAGGAAGGAGGTGTAGTTTAGGGTTTGGGGAGAGGAGGAAGGAGGTGTAGTTTAGGGTTTGGGGGAGAGAGAAGGAGGTGTAGTTTAGGTTTGGGGAGAGAGGAAGGAGGGGTGTAGTTTAGTGGTTTGGAGAGGAGGAAGGAGGTGGTAGTTTAGGGTTGGGGAGGAGAGGAGGAAGGAGGTGTAGTTTAGGGTTTTGGGGAGAGAAGGAGGTGTAGTTTAGGGTTTGGGGAGAGGAGGAAGGAGGTGAGTTTTAGGGGTTGGGGAGAGGAGGAAGGAGGTGTAGGTTTTAGGGTTTGGAGGAGAGGAGAAGGAGGTGTAGTTTAGGGTTTGGGGAGAGAGAGGAAGGAGGTGTAGTTTAGGGTTTGGGGAGAGGAGGAAGGAGGTGTAGTTTAGGGTTTGGGGAGAGGAGGAAGGAGGTGTAGTTTAGGGTTTGGGGAGAGGAGGAAGGAGGTGTAGTTTAGGGTTTGGGAGGAGAGGAAGGAGGTGTAGTTTAGGGTTTGGGGAGAGGAGGAAGGAGGTGTAGTTTAGGGTTTGGGGAGAGGAGGAAGGAGGTGTAGTTTAGGGTTTGGGGAGAGGAGGAAGGAGAGAGCAATGAGCCAGGGCGGGTTAGAAAACGGGGAAACTCACTCAAAGTATCTGGCAGAAGTTATTTTATGTTTCCTTTTAATTCGGTTTAAAGTATGTGGCAGTGTTGTATGCAGGTGTTGGCTTTGCATTATGCATGCTTTGCTAAAACAGGCCATAAAAAGACTCAGTGTACATTTTAAAACCAACGAATCCACCCCAATGCTATTCATACCTTCACAGCTTGGTCAATGTTTTGACCAAATGACCAAACTTCTAAAGAACATCTTAACAGCTTTAAATGCTTAATACTTGAATGATCCTAAAGTGAGCCCTCTCTTTCTCCAGCCCCTCTCCTCTCTGGACCCCGTTCCAGGTGATCACATCATCATCGGTCACCCCGGTCCCTTCATCAACTCCTGAAGGGACATCAACGCTAGCTCACTGATGACCTGATGGACTACAGTGACGTCAACAGAGAGGCCTTTCTACTGCCAGTTGTACACTCGCATCAGAGGAGATACCCTGTCCTCTCAGCCTCATCCCAGAGGAAGATTTGAGCTGTTTACTCTTTAGTCTTTACCTGCTTGGGATACATCAGTGTTCGACTGACGGACTTGTCACGAATGGCATCTGTTGACTCTGGGCTTGCCTGAAGGAGTGCCCTGAGCTCCCCGTGCTCCGGACCAACTCTGACAGTACGCTCCAGAGGTTATTCCTCCTTCAGCTGGAACCCCCGTCCCATCCACACGGCCCCGCGTCTCTACGGCCACTTCCCTCCAACCGGGATCAGAACCGCCTCGACCGCCGCCCCTTCTTGGTGTGAACCTCCTCCCCCGCTCCGCTCGCCATGTACGGCAGCGCACGCTCCGTCTCCAAGCAGGAGGCGGTCAGTGCCAACGGGGGCGGCTCTGGCGCGTCGGGCAGCCCCGGCCGCTCCCCCCGCCTCCCCCGCTCGCCGCGCCTGGGCCACCGCCGCAACGGCAGCGGCGCTGGCGCCGGCGGCCTCGCGGGCTCCTGCAAGACGCTGTCCATGGAGAACATCCAGTCGCTGAACGCCGCCTACGCCACCTCCGGGCCCATGTACCTCACCGACCACGGCGACGACCCCGCACCGGCCCCGGGGGTCAGCATGGGCTCCGGGCTGAACCCCGCCCCGCCCAAGAGCACCATGACCCTGGGGAGGGCCGCGGCCCGGCTGCCCTTCGGGGCCCGGGGGGCCCTGACGGGGAGCAACCCCAACATCAACGCCGGGGGCCTTCCCAGTGACGCCATCGCGTTCGGCGGGGAGATCCACGGGCACTCCCCCCAGGGCGCCACGGTACCGCACTCCATGAGACAGGTATGACGGGCGGCTGCTCGGCCAATCCTCAGTCTGTGAACGGACCTCTGAGGACTCCTCCACACCCCCGGGGGGGGGGCGGCCAGAAACTCTAGAGGGGGGACAGTAGCTCTAGGGGGAGGCAGTAGCTCTAGGGGGGGGGGGGGCAGTAGCTCTAGAGGGGGGCAGAGCTCTAGGGGGGCAGAGTAGCTCTAGAGGGGGGGCAGTAGCTCTAGAGGGGGGGCAGAGCTCTAGAGGGGGGGGGCAGAACTCTAGAGGGGGGGGGCAGTAGCTCGAGAGGGGGGACAGTAGCTCTAGAGGGGAGACAGTGGCTCTAGGGGGGGCAGAGCTCTAGAGGGGGACAGTAGCTCCTAGGGGGGCGCAGAGCTCTAGAGGGGGACAGAGCTCTAGAGTGGACAGTGGCTCTAGAGGGGAGGACATGGGCTCTAGGAGGGACAGAGCTCTAGAGTGGGGGACAGTGGCTCTAGAGGGAGACAGTGCTCTAGAGGGGGGACAGTAGCTCTAGAGGGGGGACAGTAGCTCTAGGGGGGGACAGTGGCTCTAGAGGGGGACAGTGGCTCTAGAGGGGGGACAGTAGCTCTAGAGGGGGGACAGTGGCTCTAGAGGGGGGACAGTGGCTCTAGAGGGAGACAGTGGCTCTAGAGGGGGACAGTAGCTCTAGAGGGGGGACAGTAGCTCTAGAGGGGACAAGTGGCTCTAGAGGGGGACAGTAGCTCTAGGGGGGGCAGTGGCTCTAGAGGGGGGAGCAGTTAGCTCACTAGGGCATTGGCTCTAGGGGGGCAGTACCTCTAGGGGGCAGTAGCTCTAGGGGGGACAGTGGCTCTAGGGGGGGAAGTGGCTCTAGGGGTGCTCTAGAGGGGGGGCAGATAACTCTAGAGGGGGGCAGTACCTCTAGGGGGGGGGCAGTACCTCTAGGGGGGGCAGTACCTCTAGAGGGGGCAGTACCTCTAGAGGGGCAGTGGCTCTAGGGTTGTGCTCTATAGAGGGGCAGTGCCTCTAGGGGGGGCAGTACCTCTAGGGGGGGCAGTGGCAGAGGGGCAGTGGCTCTAGGGGGGGGGCAGTAGCTCTAGGGGGGGCAGTGGCCTAAGGGGGGCAGTGGCTCTAGAGTTCCCCTATCTTCGATGGTGAATGCGTCTGCTAAATGACTCTGATGACTCCGGGGTCCAGTCCCTGTTTCAACGTTCAGGATGTTAGAGGGTTGGTTTGAGGGTGTGTGTTTGGGGGACTTCATATTCCCAGCGTTACCGTTACTATTCAAGCAGCCTTTGTTCTCATAATGGCCCAACGTTGGGATTGTTGGGGTCTGCTCGTGTCTCTTTGGACTTCAGAGTCCCAGACGACCTCAGAGTGTGTATACCCACCGCTAACCTGCACCCTCAAGTGTTGAGGAGAAAATGAGGTCACCTCTTGTACCTCATGCAGTACTTCATAAAGTCTGAACAGGAACAGATCACTCTTCCTGAGACGTGTTTAAGAATAACGTCTCCGATGTTCACCTCCACTGGAGGCTTCCGGTGTCCGTCTGTCTGACCTCCACTGTGATATAGAGTGGCCTTCACTGGGCGTGTGCTTGGCATGTTGTTGAAGTACTACTTTACTGTCAAATCCTAGCCTACCAAACTCTGTGTGTGTGTGCGTGCGTGTGTTGTGTGTGTTGTGTGTGTGCGTTTGTTCGTTGTGTGTGTTGTGCGTGTGTGTGTGTGTGCGTGCGTTGTGTGTGTTGTGCGTGTGCGTTCGTTCGTTGTGTGTGTTGTGCGTGCGTGTGTGTGTGTGTTGTGCGTGTTGTGCGTGTGTGTTGTGCGTGTGCGTGCGTGCGTGCGCGTCCAGGTGCGTGAAGGTGCGATGTCCGACCTCCAGACGCAGCTGAGGGAAGTGCTCAGAGAGAATGAACTCCTACGAAGAGAGGTGAACGCAAACTCACACACGTCCCCGCATCAACTATGAAGAGCTGCTGGAAAAGCATCATTCTTATTATACATTTTATTATTATAAAACTCGAGCTAAGACGCACCTAAGAACCAAAAAATGCTTCTTTTTTTTATTGAAACCAACAACAACTGACAACTTTTGTCAGAATTTTGTCTGAATCTCGATATTGTATCGTCACAATTGTATCCAACCCGTTCCTGTGTGTGTGTGTGTGTGTGTGTGTGTGTGTGTGTGTGTGTGTGTGTGTGTGTGTGTGTGTGTGTGTGTGTGTGTGTGTGTGTGTGTGTGTGTGTGTGTGTGTGTGTGTGTGTGTGTGTGTGTGTGTGTGTTGTAGCTGGAGGCCAAAGAGTCCAAGCTGAGCTCCTCTATGAACTCCATCAAGACGTTCTGGAGCCCTGAGCTGAAGAAGGAGCGCGCTCTACGGAAGGACGAGGCCACCAAGATGTCTGTGTGGAGGGAGCAGTACGGGGTGCTGCACGACGAGAGCCAGGTAGGACCCTGTCTGTCTGACTGTCTGTCTGTCTGTCTGTCTGTCTGTCTGACTGTCTGTCTGTCTGTGTGGAGGGAGCAGTACGGGGTGCTGCACGACGAGAGCCAGGTAGGACCCTGTCTGTCTGTCTGTCTGTCTGTCTGTCTGTCTGACTGTCTGTCTGACTGTCTGTCTGTCTGTCTGTGTGGAGGGAGCAGTACGGGGTGCTGCACGACGAGAGCCAGGTAGGACCCTGTCTGTCTGACTGTCTGTCTGTCTGTCTGTCTGTCTGTCTGTCTGTCTGAGCTGAGCAGTCGGGGTTGGCTGGAGCCACGAGTGAGAGCGCAGGTTGACCCCCGGCTCCTCCTGATGTAGCGGGGGGGTGACCCCTCTGCTGGCTGGCGCCCTGAGGGGTCCCTTTGCTGCCCTCGTATGAATGAAGTATGAAGTAAGAACCCCGGGGTACGGCAGTGACCACCCCGGGCCCTCGAGGGTCGGAGTCTGGTTCGGTCTGGGCCCTCTCCTCCTCTCCTCCTCTCCTCCTCGTCTCCTCTCCTCCTCGTCTCCTCGTCCCCCTGTCTTCTCGTCTCCTCCTCCCCTCCTCACCTCCTCGTCTCCTCGTCCCCCTGTCTCCTCTCCTCGTCTCCTCGTCCCCCTGTCTCCTCGTCTCCTAGCCTCCTCAGCTCACCAGCTGTCCCCCGGTTCGGAACCATCTGGGCCGGATGGAGACACACACACACACACACACACACACACACACACACACACACACACACACACACACACACACACACACACACACACACACACACACACACACACACACACACACACACACACACACACACACACAGACACAGACACAGACACACACACACACACACACACACAGGAATATACTGTGACACACACACACACACAGACTCACACAGACACACTCACACACTCACACATTTAGGAATACACTGCGACCCACACACATAGACAAATATGGAAACACACACACACACACACCCTCAATCTGCCTCTGTCTCTTTCAGATGATCCCTCTTATGTTCTCTCTCTCTGTCTCTCTGTCTCTGTCTCTCTGTCTCTCTCTCTCTCTCTCTCTCTGTCTCTGTCTCTCTGTCTCTGTCTCTGTCTCTGTCTGTCTCTCTCTGTCTC
>OLKM01001443.1:108993-121493 GCA_900291075.1 Melanogrammus aeglefinus
CTAGAGGGGGGCAGAGCTCTACGGGGCGCGAGGTGAGGAGAGTGGAGGGGGGGGGGCGAGTAGCTCTAGAGGGGGGGCAGAGCTCCTAAGAGGGGGGGGGCGCAGGAACTCTCGGTAGCTTATGAAGGGGGGGCAGTAGGCTCTAGAGGGGAGAGCAGGTGGCTCTAGTGGTGGGGGGGCAGAGCTGTCTGAGTAGTGGGAGACCAGTCGCTCTAGAGGGGAGACAGTGGCTGCTAGGGGGGGCAGGAGCTCTAGAGGGGGGACAGCTAGGCCTGAGGGGGGAGCAGTGGCTCAAGAAGAGAAAAACAAAAGAAAGAACTTAGAGGGGGGACAGTGGCTCTTCGGGGGACAGTGGCTCTAGAAGGGGGGGGACAGTAGCTCTAGGGGTGGGCGAGCAAGTGGCTCCTTAGAGGGGGGACCGAGTGGCTCAGAGGGGAGGGGCAGTTGCTGCTAGAGGGGGAAGGTGGCGTCTTGAGAGGGGGCAGGTGACCTCTGAGGGGCAGGTGGGCTTCTAGGGAAAACGCTAGGGGCAGGGTGGCGTCTGAAGGGGGGGCATAGCTGCGTACGGGGGGGGGCAGTAACCGTCTGAGGGGGGGGCAGGTGGCTCTGAGGGGCAGTACCTCTAGGAGAGGGGCAGTGGCTTCTAGGGGGGGTAGGTGCTGCTAAGAGGGGAGTGACTCTAGGGGGGGCCAGTACTCTGAGGGGGGGGCAGTACCTCTAGGGTGGGGCCAGTACCTCCTTAATGGGGGGGCAGTGGCTCGGTAGGGGGGGCAGTGGCTCTGAGGAGGTTCCTCCTATCTTTCTATGGTGAAATGCGTCTGCTAAATGACTGCTGGATGGACTGCCGGGTTCCAGTCCCGTGTTTGCACGTTCAGGGACTAGAGGGTGGTTTGACGGGTGTGTGTTGTGGGGACTGTCAGTATTCCGAGCGTTACCAGTATATCAAGGCAGCCTTTGTTCTCAGATAGATGGCCCAAACTTGGGATTGTTGGGGTCTGCTTCGTGGTCTCTTTGGGGACTTGCAGAGTGCGCGCAGACGACCTCAAGAGGTGTGGTATACGCCAGCAGCGCTAACCTGCGACCCTCAAGTGGTGTGAGGAGAAGAATGGAGGTGCAGTCTTGTACGCGTCATGCAGGTACTTGCAGTTAAAGTCTGGAACAGTGAACAGATCACTCTTCCGTGAAGACGTGTTTAAGGAATAACGTCTCCGATGTTCAACTCTCCAGCTGGAGGCGTTCCGGTGTACCGTAGCTGTCTGAGCCTCCACTGTGATATAGAGTTGGCGCTGCAGCTGGGTGGTGGTGCTTGGCATGTTTGTTGAAGGGTACTGGACGTTTAGCTGCGAAAGTCCGTAGCCGAACGCAAAGCTGGTGGTGTGCGTGCGTGCGTGTGGTTGTGTGTGTGGTGCGTGTGTGTGGTGCGTGTGTGTGTGTGCTGCGTGGGTTGTGGTGTGTTGTGGCGCGTGTGCGTTCGTTCGTTGTGTGTGTTGTGTGTGTGTGTGGTGTGTGGGCGGTGTTGTGCGTGTGTGTGTGTGCGTGTGGCGTCGCGGTGCGTGGCGCGTCAGAGTGCGGTGAAGAGGTGCGATGTCCGAGCCTCCAGACGCAGCTGAGGGTAAGTGGCTTCAGAGAGGAATGACTCCTACGAAGAGAGGTGAAGCGCAAACTCCACACGACGTCCCGGCATCAAACTATGAAGAGCTGCTGGAGAAAGGCATCAGTTGCTTATGATACAGTTTTATTATTATAAACAGTCGAGCTTAAAGGAGCGCACCTAGAACGCCAAAAAAAATGCTTCTGTTGTTTGTTATTGAAACAACAACAACTGAAACTTTTGTCAGGAATGTTGTCTGAGATGCGGTCGGATATTGTAGTCGTGCAAAATGTATCCGAGGCCGGTCCGTGTGTGTGGGTGTGTGTGTGTGTGTGTTGTGGCGTGTGGTGTGTGTGTGTGTGTGTGTGTGTGGTGTGTGTGTGTGGTGTGTGTGTGTTGGTGTGTGTGTGTGTTGTGTGTGTTGTGTGGTGTGTGTGTGTTGTAGCTGGAGGCCAAAAGAGTCCAAGCGCTGAGCTCCCTATGAGACTCCATCAAGACGTTCTGGAGGCCCTGAGCCTGAAGAAGGAGCGCGCTCTACGAAGACAGGCCAGACAAGGAAGTCTGTGTGGAGGAGCCAGTACGGGTGCGCACGACGAGAGCCAGTAGGACCCTGTCTGCGACTGTCTGTCTTCTGGTCATCGCCTGTCTGTCTGACTGGTCTGTCTGTCGGTGTGTGGAGGGCACAGTTAGGAGGGCTGCTGCACGGTGCACCGACGAGAAGCCAGGTAGACCGCTTCTGTCTGTCTGTCTGTCTGTCTGTCGTCGTCTGACTGTCTGTCTGGACGTCTGTCCTGCTGTCTGGTGTGAAGGGAGCAGTACGGGGTGCTGCACGACGAGAGGCCAGGTAAGGACCCCTGTCTGTCTGACTGTCTGTCTGTCCTGTCGATGTCTGTCCTGTGTGGAGGGAGCAATACGGGGTGCTGCACGACGAGAGCCAGGTAGGACCCTGTCTGTCTGACTGTCTGTCTGACTGTCTGTCTGTCTGACTGTCTGTCTGACTGTCTGTCTGTCTGACTGTGTGGAGGGAGCAGTACGGGGTGCTGCACGACGAGAGCCAGGTAGGACCCTGTCTGTCTGACTGTCTGTCTGTCTGACTGTCTGTCTGTCTGTGTGGAGGGAGCAGTACGGGGTGCTGCACGACGAGAGCCAGGTAGGACCCTGTCTGTCTGACTGTCTGTCTGTCTGTCTGGTCTGTCTGTCTGTCTGAGCCGGGGTTGGCTGGAGCTCAGGAGGTAGAGCGGGTTGACCCCCGGCTCCTCCTGATGTCGCGGGGGGGGGACCCCTCAGCTGGCTGGCGCCCTGAGGGGTCCCTTTGCTGCCCTCGTATGAATGAAGTATGAAGTAAGAACCCCGGGGTACGGCAGTGACCACCCCGGGGTACGGCACTGACCACCCCGGGCCCTCGAGGGTCGGAGTCTGGTTCGGTCTGGGCCCTCTCCTCTCCTCCTCCTCCCCCTGTCTCATCCTCCCCTCCTCCCCTCCTCCCCTCCTCTCCTCCTCCTCTCCTCCCCCCCTCTTCCTCCCCTCCTCTCCTCCTCTTCTCCTCTCCTCCTCTCCTCCTCGTCTCCTCGTCCTCGTCTCCTCGTCCCCCTGTCTCCTCTCCTCGTCCCCCTGTCTCCTCTCGTTCTCCTAGCCTCCCTCAGCTCACCAAGCTGTCCCCCGGTTCGGAACCATCTGGGCCGGATGGACACACACACACACACACACACACACACACACACACACACACACACACACACACACACACACACACACACACACACACAGACACACACACACACACACACACACACACACACACACACACACACACACACACACACACACACACAGGAATATACTGTGACACACACACACAGACTCACACATATAGGAATACACTGCGACCCACACACATGGAAACACACACACACACCCTCAATCTGCCTCTGTCTCTTTCAGATGATCCCTCTTATGTTCTCTCTCTCTGTCTCTGTCTCTCTGTCTCTGTCTCTCTCTCTCTCTCTCTCTCTCTCTGTCTCTCTGTCTCTCTGTCTCTGTCTCTGTCTCTCTCTCTCTCTGTCTCTGTCTATCTCTCTCTCTCTCTCTGTCTCCGTCTCTCTCTCTGTCTCTGTCTCTCTGTCTCTGTCTCTCTCTCTCTCTCTCTGTCTCCGTCTCTCTCTCTGTCTCTGTCTCTCTGTCTCTGTCTCTCTCTCTCTCTCTCTGTCTCTGTCTCTCTTGTCTCTGTCTCTGTCTCTGTCTCTTCTCTTTCTCTGTCTCTGTCTCTCTCTCTCTCTCCTGTCTCTCTCTCTCTCTCTCTCTCTCTCTCTGTCTCTCTGTCTCTGTCTTGTCTCTCTCTCTCTCTCTCTCTCTCTGTCTCTCTGTCTCTGTCTCTCTCTCTCTCTCTCTCTCTCTCTATCTCTCTCTCTCTCTGTCTCTCTGTCTCTGTCTCTCTCTCTGTCTATCTCTCGCTCTTTGTCTCTGTCTCTGTCTCTTCTCCCTCTGAATGTGTGTGTAGACGCTCTCTCTCTCGACATATGCGTCCACACACACTAACACGCACGCGCACACAGACACAGTTGTCAGGTTTACACGGACATATTCACACATTCTCAATGACACAATTTACACGTTGAATTCTTATGGCATCCGATGACACAAAGAAACGCTATTTTCCTCTTCTTCAAGGTAGTTTGTGCATGTGATGACACACACACACACACACACACACACACACACACACACACACACACACACACACGGTGTGTAACCCAAGCCTGTCATGAGACAGTGCGAGAGAGATTGTGTGTGTGTCTCATAACAAGCCGAGTCATGATAGAGAGAGTGTGTGTGTGTGTTCGTTTGTGTGTGTGAGAATCAGAGCTCTCCTCAGTAAACGGGTTCACTGACATTGCATGAAATTGAGGAACAACATAATTACAAGTTCACTCATAGTTTTATGGACTGTGTGTGTTCTTTTTACACATTATCTTATGAAAACACACACACACACACACACACACACACACACACACACACACACACACACACACACACACACACACACACACACACACACACACACACACACACACACACACACACACACACACACACACACACACACACACACTGCGTGGCGGCGGAGGGCGTTTTCAACATGATAAGACGCGTAGACACAAACTGTTATCTTAACTGTTATCTAAATCAAAAGACTCATTGGTTTGTCGCCTTCTCTTCCAGCGCTCCCCTCTTCCTGTCCTTCATGTCTCTCTGCTTCGTCTCGTCACCCTTTATTAGACCATCCCCCTTTCCTTCGACATTATTCCCCTCATTTCCCATCTCCCTCCTCTCGTCATCCGTTCGCTGTTCCCTCCTTTCTGGATGTTTTTCTATTTTTGTCAGGGCTCTGGGTAGATGACTCAGCCCTCTCTCAGTCACTAACTCACTCATACATACTGTACACACATATATACTGTAGAAACATACATACTGTACATATATACTGTACATTCATATATACTGTAGAAACATACATACTGTACATACATATATACTGTAGAAACATACATACTGTACACACATATATACTGTAGAAACATACATACTGTACACACATATATACTGTAGAAACATACATACTGTACACACATGTATACTGTAGATACATACATACTGTACATATATACTGTAGAAACATACATACTACTGTACATACATTATATACTGTAGAAACATACATACTGTACATACATATATACTGTAGAAACATACATACTGTACATACATATATACTGTAGAAACATACATACTGTACATATATACTGTAGAAACATACATACTGTACACACATATATACTGTAGAAACATACATACTGTACACACATATATACTTTAGAAACATACATACTGTACATATATACTGTAGAAACATACATACTGTACATTCATATATACTGTAGAAACATACATACTGTACATACATATATACTGTAGAAACATACATACTGTACATTCATATATACTGTAGAAACATACATACTGTACATATATACTGTAGAAACATACATACTGTACATTCATATATACTGTAGAAACATACATACTGTACATATATACTGTAGAAACATACATACTGTACATTCATATATACTGTAGAAACATACATACTGTACATACATATATACTGTAGAAACATACATACTGTACACACATATATACTGTACAAAACATACATACTGTACATATATATTACTGTAGAAAACATACATAACTGTACATATATTACTGTAGAAACATACATACTGTACATACATATATACTGTAGAAACATACATACTGTACATACATATATACTGTAGAAACATACATACTGTACACACATATATACTGTAGAAACATACATACTGTACACACATATATACTGTACAAACATACATACTGTACATATATACTGTAGAAACATACATACTGTACATATATACTGTAGAAACATACATACTGTACATACATATATACTGTAGAAACATACATACTGTACATATATATACTGTAGAAACATACATACTGTACATACATATATACTGTAGAAACATACATACTGTACACACATATATACTGTACAAACATACATACTGTACACACATATATACTGTAGAAACATACATACTGTACATATATACTGTAGAAACATACATACTGTACATACATATATACTGTAGAAACATACATACTGTACATATATATACTGTTGAAACATACCTACTGTACATATATACTGTAGAAACATACATACTGTATATACATATATACTGTAGAAACATACATACTGTACATATATATATATACTGTTGAAACAAACATACTGTACATATATACTGTAGAAACATACATACTGTACATATATACTGTAGAAACATACATACTGTACATACATACTGTAGAAACATACATACTTTACATACATACTGTAGAAACATACATACTGTACATATATATATATACTGTTGAAACATACATACTGTACATATATACTGTACATATATCCTGCTTCTCCACCTGTTCCTCAGGTGGAGAAGCAGGCTATTGAAGCCCTGCTTCTCCACCTGTTCCTCAGGTGCTCTTCATGTCCTTAATTGGCCCAGGCCGGGTTGCCACAATACATACATACATACTGTACATACATACCTGCATATATACATATACACATAAATATACACACATATATATATGCATACATACATACTGTACATAAATATACACATACATACACACGTACATACATACATAATACTTTCATTTCAATGGTTTGTGTGCGATCCTCTTTGAACTAGAAGTGGAATGTGTTGTGGTGCCTCCCAGCCTCACACTGCCAGGACACGCCCCAGCTAAGGAATCCAACACCATGCTAGACTCCTCCCTCCCTCCCTCCCTCCCCTGTCCTCACACGTTCCCTTCGGCTGCGTACCTCCCTCACCTCGAGGCCTCCCTCCCTCCCTCCCCCCTCCTCCCCTTCGGTCTGCCTCGAGCACATGTTGTCTGAGTAGAGTTGTTCTGCTGCCGTGTATCCATGAAATAATAACGGGCTCTCTGTTGTCCTGCTATGAGTTACCCTCTCTGTAGACGACGCCCGTCTGGAGTTCTACAACCTTGTGGGGGTTTCCTGCGGTTGGCCTTGACAGTGGACTATAAAGACAGTGCTGTGTACAGGGCATAGATGTGTTCTGCATCACTGTTTAGTCACCAGATAGCGACAACGCTGTCAACAAGTGCTGTCCAACCCACACAGAGCCGCAGTGAGAGTACGATGAAGCTAGCCTCATGTGGCTAACGCTATTAATACAGAGAGGTCCTGTAATGGGCTGAGGTTAACGTTTACTAATGTCACTGTGTGTGTGTGTGTGTCTGTGTGTCTGTGTATGCTCCCAGGAACAACATCTGAGGGATGTGTGTGTGCTGGTTGGGGGGTCTCCTCTGGGGATGTGTGTGTGCTGGTTGGGGGTCTCCTCGAGGGATGTGTGTGTGCTGGTTGGGGGTCTCCTCTGGGGATGTGTGTGTGCTGGTTGGGGGTCTCCTCGAGGGATGTGTGTGTGCTGGTTGTTGGGGGTCTCCTTCTGGGGATGTGTGTGTGCTGGTTGGGGGTCTCCTCTGAGGGATGTGTGTGTGCTGGTTGGGGGTCTCCTCTGGGGATGTGTGTGTGCTGGTTGGGGGTCTCCTCTGGGGATGTGTGTGTGCTGGTTGGGGGTCTCCTCGAGGGATGTGTGTGTGCTGGTTGGGGGTCTCCTCTGGGGATGTGTGTGTGCTGGTTGGGGGTCTCCTCTGAGGGATGTGTGTGTGCTGGTTGGGGGTCTCCTCTGAGGGATGTGTGTGTGCTGGTTGGGGGTCTCCTCTGGGGATGTGTGTGTGCTGGTTGGGGGTCTCCTCTGGGGATGTGTGTGTGCTGGTTGGGGGTCTCCTCTGGGGATGTGTGTGTGCTGGTTGGGGGTCTCCTCTGGGGATGTGTGTGTGCTGGTTGGGGGTCTCCTCGAGGAATGTGTGTGTGCTGTTTGGGGGTCTCCTCTGGGGATGTGTGTGTGCTGGTTGGGGGTCTCACAGCAGGGCGGTAAACAGAGAGTGAGGAGGGACACGGGAATGATTGGAATGCACTCTCTGCCCCCCCCTCCCTCTCATATGAAATAAATGAACTTAGCTCCACCTCTCCCTGACTAACACCACCTCTCCCTGACTAACACCACCTCTCCCTGACTAACACCACCTGTCCCTGACTAACACCACCTCTCCCTGACTAACACCACCTCTCCCTGACTAACACCACCTCTCCCTGACTAACACCACCTGTCCCTGACTAACACCACCTCTCCCTGACTAACACCACCTCTCCCTGACTAACACCACCTCTCCCCGTCACACTCTGCTGTCCCAGCCTCCAGAGTGTGAGGCATAACAGAGAGTCAGGCTGTCTCTGTGAACACCGTCTACCCTTCTGAGGCTACAGTATCATACCGTAGCTACGGTATGTTACTGTAGCTGTACTGTAACACATTTTACTGTACTTCCTAGTACTGAGTACAGGATAATGTACTTCATAGTACTGTATAGCACGTATTACTGTACTTCATAGTACTGCATGATTTTATAATAAAAAGTACTGTGGTGCATATACTGAAGTTCAATGTACTGAAGTACATTATACTGATGTACGTAGTTCTGTAGTATATACATAAATTACTTCAGCAAATGATGCAATGCTACAAATTACTGTAATTCATAGTACTTGATAGTACATGATACATGATACTTAGATAGTACATGATACTATACTACACAATACTGTAGCACATAGTATTGTAACACATAATACTAAACTACACAATACTCTAGCACATAGTATTGTAACACATACTATACTACACAATACTGTAGCACATAGTATTGTAACACATACTATACTATACAATACTGTAGCACATAGTATTGTAACACATAATACTGTAGCACATAGTATTGTAACCATGATACTGTAGTACAGAGAACTGTTTTCTGATACTATACTAAACCAAAAAATACTGTGCTTATACAATACTGCAATAAATAATTAGTTCCCATTCTATGTTATTACACATCATTTGTGTTTGTGCTGGTGTGGTAGTTAGTGTATATGTGCGCGCACATTTAGCCATATCCATTCGGGAATCTTCTGTCGTCATTCCAGCCCTGATTTTATCCTCAATTATTCACCACAACACTCCGGTCTGACGTACGTTGTGTGTTTGTGTTTGTGAGCGATTCTACGTCTGTGACTCTTTATGGAAGGAGAAGGCATTGAGGGACGAGAGGTGCATTCTGGAACATGTTTCCCATATCAATGGATTAGTTATAATTAATAAAAGATCTGTTTTAAACATTTCGTCTGGATTGAGAAAACTGCCAGGGAAGGGGTGGGTGGGTGTGTGTGTGTGTGTGTGTGTGTGTGTGTGTGTGTGTGTGTGTGTGTGTGTGTGTGTGTGTGTGTGTGTGTGTGTGTGTGTGTGTGTGTGTGTGTGTGTGTGTGTGTCTCAGCAGGTGAACATCATGTTCTTTATCCCCCAGCAGGTTGAGAGTGGGGCTGAGGGCGAGAGCCAGACCAGGACACACTCAGGGTTTTCATTTACTTTTTCTCCTGGTTTAAAGTTGCAGGTCTGTTTGAGTCAACGTTTAATAAGATGAATATACTCAACTGTAAATAAACGAATAAAGAGAATCTGCAGAAAGTGAGTTAATGATGAAGGCAGAGAGGGGGGTTTGTGATTAGGAGTAGAGTGATCGGGGACAGTAAAGAACCCATGTGTCGACACGTTGAACTGCACATTGTTTCTTTCGGTAGGAGAAGAAGGACTCTGTAGCTAGCTGTCGTTCTTCCCTCTAAGCGTTCCTGTGATCAAACTTCTCTATTCTCAATCCCGTTGTACTGGCGTTTCCGGGTTACGTCCTCCTCCAGGGGTTCCAGAGCTCTGGGAATACCAGAAGCACTCCAGCGACGCGTTCCCTCCTGGGAATAAAGGGAAATGGTTCCCTGGAACCCCCCGTTCCACTGTTGTGTAGAAACAGCAGCCATGGCCCAGAACACTGTGGTAGGATCAATAAGTAAAGATGGGGGGCCACTGGGAAAAACTAGAAATACAAGGAACACTTTATAAATCATTCACCGCCTTCCTTCGCCGAGAAACCAAGAAAAGCATTGTTGACGTAGTGTTTGTGTCCTGCTGACTGTAACTGTACCCCGCAGCCAACAGGACGTTCTCAGGCTTTATATTTAATTAAACAACAAACGCACAGAACACAGGAGCGCACACAGCCCTTATCTCCACACCAATACTTTTTTGACGCTGTTTATTACAATATATTTAGGATTCCCATCATCCTGGTCTTTTCTTTTATTGTGTATCCAAACCAGTTGATTACGGTGTATGCTACGTTATTGTCCTTGTATACGAGTCTACGTGGGTCACGCTCTATACATACGAGTCTACGTGGGTCACGCTCTATACATACGAGTCTACGTGGGTCACGCTCTATACATACGAGTATGTGGGTCACGCTCTATACATACGAGTCTACGTGGGATAGCTTCCCGCTCTACCGTACGGTCCCGTCTGTCGTCGGTTTGGGTTTTGGTCCTGAGATATGGTCCCAGAGAGGAGCCCTGCCCCGGGGCACATGGGAAGGGCCGAGGGTGGCAGTCGTCACAGTTATTGACACTGAGCTGACCGGACCGCAGGGGGCGAGAGACACAGAGAGACAGAGGGAGAGAGACAGAGGGATGGACGTACAGAGATAAAGAGACACAGAGAGAGAGAGGGGTGTAGAGGGACATTAAGAGAGACATGGCGAGAGAAGAGGGAGACGGAGAGAGACAGCATAGAAAGGGAGAGTTGGACTGAGACAGACACACACAGAGGCGTAGAAAGAGAGAGGAACATGGTCAGAGAGAGAGAGAGAGAGTCAAACACACAAGTGGTTCAGAACAGAATGGATTGAGTTCAAAACTGGAATTAAAAAAATGCCTGATAAAATACAAAAAATGAGTGGGAGAGATTATTGGAATGAGGTGATGTTAAGGAGAGTAATTGAGGCATAGACTGTTTTGACTTTTGGCTTCGAAGAGTGGACGGAGTAATTAGTGTAAAAGGGCTTCTGGTAATTAAATTGATCAAGTAGCTCAAAGAGAATGCAGAAAGGAAGTTAATAGAATGAAACTGCAAGATTTTTGTGCCGCACATTTCTGCAGCCCAAACAACACTGCATTCTTTAGAAGTCACTCCCTTCCACTGCAAAGAAAGCTATGCCTGTCTGCCTCTCCTGCCTGTCTGCCTCTCCTGCCTGTCTGCCTCTCCTGCCTGTCTGACCTACCATCAATCTGTCTACGTGTTTGTCTCTTCTGTCTGTCTGACTATGTGTCCTTGTCTCTTTGACTGTGTCTCAGCCCTGCTGTTGGTCTGTCTGTCTCCCTGCCCTGTCTGTCTGTCCGTTGGCGGGTGCAGGTCCTTCTGGCTCTCCCTGTGGTATGTTGCGTGGCGCCTACTCAGCAAACCTTTCCCAAACAATAAGACAATGTTCACATTTCTCCATCTCTCTGAAGTCCACGCGTGCTCCGTCAGCAGCAGAGTGAATACCATCGTGTCTTCACTCCCGCTCGGACCCCTGATCCATCCGGAGCTCTCTGGACTTTGTCCAATGACCTACGACGTATTCTGTGTGTGTGTGTGTGTGTGTGTGTGTGTGTGTGTGTGTGTGTGTGTGTGTGTGTGTGTGTGTGTGTGTGTGTGTGTGTGTGTGTGTGTGTGTGTGTGTGTGTGTGTGTGTGTTTCACACATGAATGGCTATCGGTAACAGATGGTGGTGAAACCTGTGTGTTTTTGTCACATGGCGTAGAGGGAATAGAACAAGAGGGGAGGAAACAGAAGGCGAACCACATGGGGGGTAAACACACAGACTAGGAGATAATAAGGTCAGCAGATAGCTGCAACAACGGTTACACGGAAAAATCAGGTGTGTTTTTTATTAGTTATATTTATATATACAAAGAACTTGAAATGATAATTATCCTTTGATAGATTCTAAGATCTGAAGCTCTTCTCTGCGGTAGCCTACAGGGTCCATGGTGTCCATGTAAGGAGATGGGCTGCAGAGAAGTCAACAAAACCACCGCACAAACCCTGCTCTTTGACTGCTCTCTCTCTCTGTGTGTCTCTCTCCCTCTCTCCCTCTCTCCTCTCTCTCTCTCTGTGTGTCTCTCTCTCTCTCTCTCTCTCTCTCTCTTCTGTGTCTCTCTCCCTCTCTCCCTCTCTCCCTCTCTCTCTCTGTGTCTCTCTCTCTCTGTGTCTCTGTGTCTCTCTCCCTCTCTCCCTCTCTCTCTCTCTCTGTGTCTCTGTGTCTCTGTGTCTCTCTCTCT
>OLKM01001443.1:126493-135250 GCA_900291075.1 Melanogrammus aeglefinus
CCGTTCACTTGCAGATGTTCTTGGTATAATGTGTGCATTTGCTTGACTGACCAAACAAAGTTATGCTGGCCTAAATGACTGTTTTGTTTCCATAAAGAGAATGTATATATGTGTTAAATAAAACTTTGGCCCATTATTATTGGAAGTATCACTTCATTAATTCAGTTTCTTATTCATTTTTCCTGTTCTAACCTTGTGCTGGTACATTTGTATTTACTGAACGAGCATGCATCTTTTTACCATCTAAACGTGGCCCACACACACGAGGACAGAGACAGACTGTGTGTCAGGACACCTATCTGTTTAAGGAGATGGACGAGGACAGAGACAGACTGTGTATCAGGACACCTATCTGTTTAAGGAGATGGACGAGGACAGAGACAGACTGTGTATCAGGACACCTATCTGTTTAAGGAGATGGACGAGGACAGAGACAGACTGTGTATCAGGACACCTATCTGTTTAAGGAGATGGACGAGGACAGAGACAGACTGTGTATCAGGACACCTATCTGTTTAAGGAGATGGACGAGGACAGAGACAGACTGTATCAGGACACCTATCTGTTTAAGGAGATGGACGAGGACAGAGACAGACTGTGTATCAGGACACCTATCTGTTTAAGGAGATGATGGGACGAGGACAGAGACAGACTGTGTTATCAGGCGACACCTATCTGGTTTAAGGGAGATGGGATGACGAGGACAGAGACAGACTGTGTATCAGGACACCTATCTGTTTAAGGAGATGGACGAGGACAGAGACAGACTGTGTATCAGGACACCTATCTGTTTAAGGAGATGGACGAGGACAGAGACAGACTGTGTATCAGGACACCTATCTGTTTAAGGAGATGGACGAGGACAGAGACAGACTGTGTATCAGGACACCTATCTGTTTAAGGAGATGGCGGTAGGAGAGACCAGGGGAGCTCGGCCCTGCTGCCTTCAGGGAGTCCTGCTAATGTCAGCCCAGCCCCGCGGCCAGTGTGTGTGTGTCTCTGTGTGTGTGTGTGTGTGTGTGTGTGTCTCTGTGTGTGTGTGTGTGTGTGTGTGTGTGTGTGTGTGTGTGTGTGTGTGTGTGTGTGTGTGTGTGTGTGTGTTGTGTGGTGTGTGTGTGTGTGTGTGTGTGTCTCTGTTGTGTGTGTTGTGTGTGTGTGTGTGTATGTGTGTGTGGTGTGTGTGTGTTGTGTGTGTGTGTGTGTGTGTGTGTGTGTGTGTGTGTGTGTACATGTTGACAGCTGACCAACAGGCCATCGAGGGAGGCTCTCCTGAGTCAGGGGGGGGGCCACCTTCATGATAAAGACACACTGTTCATCATAACCACGCGGGTCGCATATGGCCCGCGGCCCGCCAGTGAGTGATGCATGAGTCATCACACACACACACACACACACACACACACACACACACACACACACACACACACACACACACACACACACACACACACACGGACGTCGTGGACACACACAACACCACAAGCTTGCAGACACACGTCAAATCCCTCCTCTCTGAGGCAATCAGTGAGTGTGTGTGTGTGTGTGTGTGTGTGTGTGTGTGTGTGTGGGAGTGTGTGTGTGTGTGTGTGTGTGTGTGTGTGTGTGTGTGTGTGTGTGTGGGAGTGTACTGAATATTACTGCGTGTGTGTGTGTGAGATTGCATGTGTTTCATTGTGTGTTTGTGGTCCATTTTTTGTATTGTTGAGCTGTGTGTTGTGTTCACGTGGGTGAGATAAAGGGTGAGATAAAGGGTGAGAGAGAGGGGCTTGGTCTCCATGGTTTGTGTGACGCATATGAGATGGCTGGGGGACATCGTCACACACACACACTGATACACACATACGAAAACACTAACACACCGGATGTACACATGCACACTAATAAACAAAAACAAAAGCATGCACACTAATGCGCACGCACGCAAGCACACACAAATAGGAAAACACGCACACACATGCACACACACACACACAGACACGGACCCTGAATGGGGTGCTCTCCTGGCAGTGGTCCTCTCCCTGAAGGAGTCTTCCGGTTGTTGTTTGGACTCCTGACTCCTCCTGAGGCAGCGAGGAGGAGTCAGGGATGATGTTCTCCTGTTCAGTTTTCAGTAGCATGAATGACGTCTGGGGATTATTGTTACGGTTGTGGTGTTATGGCTCTGTGGTTTGCTCTACTTAGTTGTTCTGCTCTCCAATACAGATCTTAATACATGGAATGTGACTTCATATGTAAAAAAAAGAAGACTTAGTTGAGACAATCATGCAAAATGTTGGGGTTGAAATCCTTTTCATCCATTTTGCATGATTGTCTTAATGCTCCCCTCTCCGCCTCTCTCCCCCTCTCTCTCCCCCGTCTCCCCCCCAGCACCTCTAGGTCACCATCCAGGCCTTAACGCTCCTCTCTCCCCCTCTCTCTCAACCGTCTCCCCCCTCTCTCTCCCCCCTGCACCTGCAGGTCACCATCCAGGCCTTAACGCTCCTCTCTCCCCCTCTCTCTCCCCCGTCTCCCCCCAGCACCTGCAGGTCACCATCCAGGCCTTGCAGGACGAGCTTCACATCCAGCGGGACCTGAACCAGCTGCTGAACACGGACTACGGGGAGGGCGGCGGCCTGGGGGAGATGACCGAGGAGAACTTCCTGCGGCTGCACAGCGACTACGAGCGGCAAGCCAAGGAACTCTTCCTCCTGAGGAAGACCCTGGAGGAGATGGAGCTACGCATCGACACGCAGAAGCACACACTCAACGCCAGGTAAGAGAGGGGGGGGAGAGAGAGAGGGAGGAGGTTAGAGGGGAGGGAGGGAGTCTGAGACTGAGAGAGGGAGTGGGAGGGAGAGAAGGAGAGGGAAGGGGAGAGAGGCAGTGGGCCTGGGTTATCAGAATGCTTGACACCAAGCAGATTAAAATGGAGAGATCAATAATTAATGATGAAGAATTGAAATAAAGGGTTAGGGTTACCAACAAGTAGAGCAAGAAATGCAAACAAAACAATGTGCCGTGGCTCCGGCTCGTTGGCTCATCCTGAGAGCAGCGCCCATGGTTGCTTCCCGTGTGTCGTTTGTGTCGTTGTGTAAAAGGACTGTGATGTGAGGATGATGTAGTCAGTATACCTCAGATCGGCCTTTCACACCAAAAAGAACCGAGAGCCAGTTCCGGGCTGGTTCTAGGGCCAGTTCAAAACTGGTTCCAGTCTTATCCCAGTTAGGAACCGGTTGGTTTCACACCGGCCAGAGCCAGCCATGGAGCCGGCGAGAGCAACGTCATGACGTCACTGCAAACGTCTGCATACGTCTCTTTGCTCGAAGATAGCCTTCGTCCGGGTTGCTTCCTCTAACTAGTTCTGGACCTCGGAAGAAGACCAGAATCCAAGGAGACAGGTTGTCTCCTCCACCGTCCACTGCATTTTGGTCCTCACGTCCATTGTTTACTTCGGTGTTTTTAAAAATGCCGGTCTTCGTTGGTCTTCCTGTTTATGAAGGTAAGGATAACCCCGCCCCCTGCCCCTGGCGTAAAGCGGTTCTGTTCTAGCCCAGCTCAATCCTGGGGCTGGAGTTGAACCGGTTTTAACAGGCCAGAGCCGGTTCTTTGGCGATGTGAAACCAAAACACTGGCTCTAGCTCCGAACTAGCCCGGAACAGGCTCCGATTTTGCGGCGGTGTGAAAGGCCTAACAGTGGGTATTCACGGCCCTTATTCTGCCCCTGCCTGAGACACCAGGGCCTTGGTCTCTGAACGGGCAGTCACACAGGCTGCTTCTGTCACGTGTGGATGGCTATGATTGAAGTTGATCAATTGGCCTGATCTGAACGTATCTATGTGGTGAAAGAATGTTGCGTTGGCCCATGTTGACCTGCCTTCAGGTCTTAGATGTGAGTCTAATGAGAGACCACCTTGAGCCGCTCCATGATGTCCTTCCTGGGCCTACGGTCAGATTAGCCCCGCGTTGTGTGTGGGTGCTATGTGCGTTGTGTGTGGGTGCTGTGTGCGTTGTGTGTGGGTGCTGTGTGCGTTGAGTCTGGGTGCTGTGTGCGTTGTGTCTGGGTGCTGATGAACCGCATTGTGTCTGGGTGCTGTGGTGATGATCCATGCATTAACCCTGCGTTGTGTGTTGGCATAGGGATGAGTCCATCAAGAAGCTGCTGGAGATGCTGCAGAGCAAAGGGCTGTCGTCAAGGGCGACCGAGGAGGACCACGAACTCACGAGGCGATTGGCCGACGCAGAGATGACCATCCACCATCTAGAGGGCCTATTGGAGCAGAAGGACAAGGAGACTCTGCAGCTCAGAGAGGTGTGTGTGTGTGTGTGTGTGTGTGTGTGTGTGTGTGTGTGTGTGTGTGTGTGTGTGTGTGTGTTGTGTGTTGTGTGTGTGTGTGTGTTGTGTGTGTGTGTGTGTGTGTTGTGTTGTGTGTGTGTGTGTGGTTTGTGTGTGTGTGTGTGTGTCTGTCTATGGGTGTGGCTAATATGTTGAGATTATTACAGTAATACCATTTTAAGATTTTAGCTTGGCTTTGGAGTGTATAAACTTTAACGCTCTCTTAGCAAAACCAGAATCCACTGGCCATACTCAAACATGCAGCTCTAGCTGTTCAGTCAGTACCCCTAAGCAGCCAATACTGCTAGCTAGTCCTTTAACCTCACATAACAGCACCATCTTGTGGTAGAATTTATCCATCCATGTGTACCCTGAATTGAGCTCTCTCTAACTGGGAATTAGTGAATTGAATGATTTATAATAATGGTTATTGATTATTTGCTATATAATTGAGAATAATAGTCAGTTTATAGTTATTGACTCACTCCAGACTTCCCAAACAGCCTTTGTTACCTTGTTAATAGAATAAATGGAGCTGTATTTAAATTTAAGGAAACATGGCCAACTCTTTTAATTCAACTTTGTTGCCTAGTTCTTAGGTCAAAATGATAACTGCGAATATGAAGTGTTGATGCCCAGACTGGGCAGTCAGTCAGTACAGTGAACAGTCAGTCAGTACAGTGAAAAGCCAATCAGTACCGTGAACAGTGAAAAGCCAATCAGTACAGTGAACAGTCAGTCAGTACAATCAACAGTCAATCAGTTCAGTGAACAGTCAATCTGTACAGTGAAAAGCCAATCAGTACCGTGAACAGTCAATCAGTACAGTGAACAGTCAGTCAGTACAGTGAACAGTCAATCAGCACAGTGAACAGTCAATTAGTACAGTGAACAGTGAATCAGTACAGTTTACAGTCAGTCAGTACAGTGAACAATCAATCAGTACAGATCAGTATAGTGAACATTCAATCAGTACAGTGAACAGTCAAACAGTACAGTTAACAGTCAGTACAGTGAATCAGTAAAGTGAACGGTGAGTCAGTACAGTGAAGGGTCAATCAGTACAGTGAACAGTCAATCAGTACAGTGAACAGTTAATCAGTAAAGTCAACCGTGAACAGTCAATCAGTACAGTGAACAGTCAATCAGTCCAGTGAATAGTGAATCAGTACAGTGAACAGTCAATAAGTACAGTGAACAGTCAATCAGTGCAGTGAATAGTCAATCAGTGCAGTGAATAGTCAATCAGTACAGTGAATAGTCAATCAGTACAGTGAACAGTCAATCAGTACAGTGAACAGTCAATAAGTAAAGTGAACAGCCAATTAGTCCAGGGAACAGTCAATCAGTATAGTGAACATTCAATCAGTACAGTGAACAGTCAAACAGTACAGTTAACAGTCAGTACAGTGAACAGTCAAACAGTGAATCAGTAAAGTGAACGGTGAGTCAGTACAGTGAAGGGTCAATCAGTACAGTGAACAGTCAATCAGTACAGTGAACAGTTAATCAGTAATGTCAACCGTGAAAAGTCAATCAGTACAGTGAACAGTCAATCAGTCCAGTGAATAGTGAATCAGTACAGTGAACAGTCAATGAGTACAGTGAACAGTCAATCAGTGCAGTGAATAGTCAATCAGTACAGTGAATCAATACAGTAAACAGTGAACAGTTAATCAGTACAGTGAATAGTGAACAGTCAATCTGTAAAGCGAACAGTGAACAGTCAATCTATACAGTGAAGAGTCAATCAGAACAGTGAAGAGTCAATCAGAACAGCGAACAGTCAATCAGTCTAGTGAACAGTCAATCAATACAGTGAACAGTGACCAGTCAATCAGTTCCGTAAACAGTGAACTATCAATCATTGAACAGTCAATCAGTACAGTGAACAGTCAGTCAGTACAATGAACAGTCAGTCTGTACAGTGAACAGCCAATCAGTACCGTGAACAGTGAACAGTCAGTTAGTACAGTGAACAGTCATTCAGTACAGTGAACAGTCAATCAGTACCGTGAACAGTCAGTCAGTACAGTGAACAGTCAGTCAGTACAGTGAACAGTCAGTCAGTACAGTGAACAGCCAATCAGGAACGTGAACAGTGAAAAGTCAATCAGTACCGTAAACAGTGAACTATCAATCATTGAACAGCCAATCAGTACAGTGAACAGTGAACCGTCAGTCAGTACAGTGAACAGTCAGTCAGTACAGTGAACAGTCAGTCAGTATAGTGAACATTCAATCAGTACAGTTAACAGTCAAACAGTACAGTTAACAGTCAGTACAGTGAACAGTAAACAGTGAATCAGTAAAGTGAACGGTGAGTCAGTACAGTGAAGTGTCAATCAGTACAGTGAACAGTCAATCAGTACAGTGAACAGTTAATCAGTAAAGTCAACCGTGAACAGTCAATCAGTACAGTGAACAGTCAATCAGTCCAGTGAATAGTGAATCAGTACAGTGAACAGTCAATAAGTACAGTGAACAGTCAATCAGTGCAGTGAATAGTCAATCAGTACAGTGAATCAATACAGTAAACAGTGAACAGTTAATCAGTACAGTGAATAGTGAACAGTCAATCTGTAAAGCAAACAGTGAACAGTCAATATACATTGAAGAGTCAATCAGAACAGTGAAGAGTCAATCAGAACAGTGAACAGTCAATCAGTCTCGTGAACAGTCAATCAATACAGTGAACAGTGACCAGTCAATCAGTTCCGTAAACAGTGAACTATCAATCATTGAACAGTCAATCAGTACAGTGAACAGTCAGTCAGTACAATGAACAGTCAGTCTGTACAGTGAACAGCCAATCAGTACTGTGAACAGTCAATCAGTACCATGAACAGTGAACAGTCATTCAGTACAGTGAACAGTCATTCAGTACAGTGAACAGTCAATCAGTACCGTGAACAGTCAGTCAGTACAGTGAACAGTCAGTCAGTACAGTGAACAGTCAGTCAGTACAGTGAACAGCCAATCAGGAACGTGAACAGTGAAAAGTCAATCAGTACCGTTAACAGTGAACAGTCAGTCAGTACAGTGAACAGTCAGTCAGTACAGTGAACAGTCAGTCAGTACAATGAACAGTGAACAGTCAATCAGTACAGTAAACAGTCAATCAGTACAGTGAACAGTCAGTCAGTACAGTGAACAGTGAATCACTACAGTGAACACTGAATCAGTACAGTGTATAGTGAACAGTCAATCTGTACATTGAATAGTCAATCAGAACAGAGAACAGTGAACAATCAATCTGTACAGTGAACAGTCAATCAGTGCAGTGAACAGGCAGTCCAGTAAACAGTGAATCAGTACAGTGAACAGTCAGTCAGTACACTGAACAGTGAATCATTGCAGTGAACAGTGTATCAGTACAGTGAACAGTCAAACAGTACAGTGAACAGTCAGTCAGTACAGTGAACAGTGAATCAGTATAGGAAAATATTCAGTCAATACAGTGAACACTGAATCAGTACAGTGTATAGTGAACAGTCAATCTGTACAGCGAACAGTGAACAGTCAATCAGAACAGTGAACAATCAATCTGTACAGTGAACAGTCAATCAGTACAGTGAACATTCAATCAATACAGTGAACAGTGACCAGTCAATCAGTTCACTGAACTATCAATCATTGAACAGTCAATCAGTGTCAGTCTGTACAGTGAACAATCAAATCAGTTCAGTGAACAGTCAGTCAGTACAGTGAACAGTTAATAAGTACAGTGAACAGTCAGTACAGTGAACAGGGAATCAGTACAGTGAACATTCAATCAGTCCAGTGAACATTCAATCAGTCCAGTGAACAGTCAATCAGTCAAGTAAACAGTCAATCAGTACAGTAAACAGTCAGTCAGTACAGTGAACAGTCAGTCAGTACAGTGAACAGTCAGTCACTACAGTGAATCAGTACAGTGAACAGTGTTCAGTACAGTAGACAGTGTTTCAGGACGACCCCTGAACTCCGATCCTACTCACTATTTTATGTGGAATTAGCTCATCGGAAAATTATCAACATTGAGGTCAGGACCGTATCTCTAGTGAGTTTCTGGTGTGTGTGTGTGTGTGTGTGGTGTGGGTGTGGGTGTGGGTGTGGGTGTGGGTGTGTCGTCTTAATGCCTATGGCTATGGCTCTATGAGTTGACCGCACACCATTGTACAGCGCGCACAACCTTGCTCATGCATTAGCTGTCTTTGTTAGCCGTCGACTCTAAGTGTGTCGGCTCCAAAGGAGAGCAGCCATGCATGCGTTGGGTGGCCTGAGCCTTCTCTGCTCTGTTTTCACCTCTCAGTCTCTCTCTCTCTCTCTCTCTCTCTCTCTCTCTCTCTCTCTCTCTCTCTCTCTCTCTCTCTCTCTCTCTCTCTCTCTCTCTCTCTCTCGCTCCCTCTCGCTCCCTCTCGCCCTCTCTCCCTCTCTCTCTCCCTCTCTCTTTCCCCATCAGT
>OLKM01001444.1:0-40000 GCA_900291075.1 Melanogrammus aeglefinus
GGTAACACTATCGATTTTATCTATTCAAACAATGTCGATGTTTATCACATAAAACTAAGGGGTAACACTGTCGTAATTTTGAGTCGGTTCGTAAACATGGTCGATATTTATCAAATAAAACATAAGTGTAACACTTTCGGTTTTTATCGGTCGCAACAATGTCGATGATTTATCAAAAAAACATTAAGGGTGGGGTTTAACCACTGTCGTATTTTATCCGGTCGTCAAACATGTCGATATTTATAAATTAAACATAAGTACACTGTCGGTATTTTTATCGGTCGCCATTCAAAAAAACATAAGGGGTACACTGTCGGTTTTTTTATCAAATCAAACATGTGATATTCATCAAATAAACAATAAGGGGTAACACTGTCGTTTCTTATCAAATTAAACATAGGGGTAACACTGTCTTTTTTATCAAATAAACATAAGGGTAAACCACTGTTCGTATTTTTATCAGAATAAACATAAGGGGTAAACACTGTCGTATTTTTATCGGTCGTCATCAAAAAAAACATAAGGTAAACACTGCTCGTTTTTTTATCAAACAAAAAATTAAGGGTTAACACTGTCGTTTTTTATTTCAACAAAACTTAAGGGGAACACTGTCGGTTTTTTATCAAACAAAACTTAAGGGGTACACTGTCGTGTTATCAAAAAATGGCATAAGGGTGGTGTATGACGCTTTCGTTTTTGCTTCAAATAAAACCACAAGGGGTAACACTGTCCGTATTTTTATCGGTCTCATCAAAAAAACATAGGGTGCGGTAAACACTTGTCGTTTTTTATCAAGAGTCAAATGTCAGTTTATCAAATAAACATAAGGGTCAACACTTGCATCTGTCTTTATCAGAAGAACGTAATGCGGGGGCTGATAATTACGTCGTATAATTGTCATGACCATCGACGAAGAGTCTGATATAAATGTTGAAATGAACGAGGGGGCCGATTGCGTCAGTGGTTTGACTAGTGATGAGAAGGAAGCAATATCATTCCAAACGATGGAGGGAATCGATTCACCAGTTCCTTGCTTACAACCTACCATCACTAGCTCCGCTTTACCACTGCTTGCACTTCTTGAAGTAGTAGCGAGTGTGGTATAACATGATTGACATAAAACATAAGGAACACAGTCGTTTTTATTAGCTAAAAATAAGGGGTAACACTGTGGAGTCGTTTTTTATTCAAATAAAAAAATGTCTATATTTATCAAATAAAACGTAAGGGGTAACACTGTCGTTTTTTTTTATCAAACTCAAAAAATGGTCGAAATAAAACATAAGGGTAACACTGTCATTCTTATCATATAGAAAAGACATGGGGTTAACACTAGCAATATTTTATGAATATAAAACATAAGGGGTAACACTGTCATATTTTAATGGTCGTCATCAAAAAAAACGTAAGGGGTAAACACTGTCGTTTTTGATCAAATCAACGTCGATGATTATCAATACAAACAATAGGGTAACACTGGTCGTCGTTTATCAAATATAACAATAAGGGTTAACACTGTCGTATTTTTTATCGGATCGTCAAAACAATGTCGATATTTATCAAATAAAACATAGGCGGTAAACACTGTCGTATTTTATCGGTCCGTTCAAACAATGTCATAATTATCCAATAAAACATAAGGGGTACACACGTTCGTATTTTTTATCGGTCGCCATCAAAAAAACATAAGGGGTTAACACTGTCGTTTTTTTATCAATCAAACATGTCGATATTCATCAAATAAAACATAAGGGTAACACTGTCGGTTTCTATATCAAATAAAACATAAAGGTTAACACTGTCGTTTTTCAAATAATAAACATAAGGGTAACACGTCGTATTTTTATCGGTCGTCAAACAATAGTCGATATTTATCAAATTAAAACATAAGGGGTAACACTGTCGTATTTTATCAAATAAAACAATAAGGGGTAACACTGTCGTATTTTTATCGGTCGTCATCAAACAAAAACATAAGGGTAAACACTGTCGGTTTTTGTCAAACAAAACTTAAGGGGTAACAAGTCGTTTTTTATCAAACAAACTTAAGGGGTAAACACTGATCGTTTTATCAACAAAAACTTAAGGGTAACACTGTCGTTTTTATCAACAAACATAAGGGTAACGCTTTCGTTTTTCATCAAATAAAACACAAGGGGTTACCACTGTCGTATTTTATCGGTCGCCATCATCAAAAAAAAACATAAGCGGTAACTGGGTCGTTTTGTTATATCAAATCAAAACAATGTCGATATTATCAAATAAACATAAAGGCGGTAACATGTCTATTTTTATCGGTCGTCAAAACAAGTCGATATTATCAAAATAAAACATAAGGGTAACACTGTCGTATTTTCTTTATCGGTCGCCATCAAAAAAAAACATAAGGGGTAACACTGTCGTTTTTTATGAAAATCAAACAATGTCAGTATTCCATCAAATAAAACATAAGGGTACACTGTCGTTTCCTATCAAATAAAACATAAGGGGTAACTGTCCTTTTATCAAATAAAAACATAAGGGGTAACACTGTCGTATTTTTTATCAAATAAACATAAGGGGTAACACTGTCGTATTTTTATCGGTCGTCATCAAAAAAAACATAAGGGCTAACACTGGTCGTTTTTTTATCAACAAACTTAAGGGGTAACACTGTCGTTTTTTATCAACAAAACATAAGGGGTAACGCTTTCGTTTTTTCTTCAAATAAAACACAAGGGTGAACACTGTCGTATTTTTATCGGTCGTCATCAAAAAAACATAGGGGTAACACTGTCGTTTTTTTATCAAATCAAAAATGTCGATATTTATCAAAATAACACTAAGGGTAACACTGTCATTTCTTATCATAAGAAAGCGTATGGGGGCTGATAATTTACGTGTATAATTTCATACCATCGTACTAAATCATAACTAAAATGTTGAAATGAAAGAGCGGATTGCGTCAGTGGAGTTTGACTAAAGGAAGCAATATCATTCCAAACGATGGAGGAATCGATCACCAGGTTTCCTTGATTACTAACCTACCATCACTTACCGCTTTGCTTACCACTGGCTGCACTGCTTGAAATTATTACATTTATATTATATACATGATTGACATAAAACATAAGGGGTAACACAGTCGTTTTTTATTAGCTAAAACATAAGGGGTAACACTGTCGTTTTTTATTCATTCAATAAAAAATGTTCTATATTATCCAATAAAAACGTAAGGGGTAACACTGTCGTTTTTTTTTTATCAAATCAAAAAATGTCGAAATAAAACATAACGGGTAACACTGTCATTTCTTATCATATGAAAGAAATGGGGTAACACTAGCAATATTTATGAATAAAAACATAAGGGGTAACACTTTCGTTTCTTATCATATGAAACATATGGGGGCTGCCAGCGTCGCAGGCAGCCCGTCATAACGTCGTATAGTTATCATTACATCGTACTAATCATACTAAAATGTTGAAATGAAAGAGGCCGATTGCGTCAGTGAGTTTGGCTAAAGGAGCAAAATCATTCCAAACCATGGAGAGAATCGATCACCAGGTTTCATGATTACTAACCTAACGTCACTACCTCTTGTACCACTGCGGCACTGCTTGAAATCATTACACTTATATGATAACATGATTGACATAAAACATAAGGGGTAACACTGTCGTTTTTTTATCAAATCAAAACATAAGGGGTAACACCGTCATTTCTTATCATATGAAAGAAATGGGTAACACTGCAATATTTATGAATAAAACATAAGGGGTAACACTGTCATATTTTTATTGGTCGTCATCAAAAAAAACATAAGGGGTAACACTGTCGTTTTTTATCAAATAAAACTTAAGGGGTAACACTGTCGTTTTTTATCAAATAAAACTTAAGGGGTAACACTGTCGTTTTTTTTCAAATCAAAACAACGTCGATATTTATCAAATACAAACATAAGGGGTAACAACTGTCGTTTTTTATCAAATAAAACATAAGGGGTAACACTGTCGTATTTTTATCGGATCGTCAAACAATGTCGATATTTATCAAAATAAACATAGGGGTAACACTGTCGTATTTTTATCGGTCGTCAAACACAATGTCGATAATTATCAAATAAAACATAAAGGGGTAACACTGTCGTATTTTTATCGGTCGCCATCAAAAAAACATAGGGTAACACTGTCGTTTTTTTATCATCATCAACAATGTCGATATTCATCAAAATAAACATAAGGTGAACATGTTGTTTCTTATCAAATAAAACATAAGGGGTAACACTGTCGTTTTTTTATCAAATAAAATCATAAGGGTAACACTGTCGTATTTTTTATCGGTCGTCAAACAATGTTGATATTTATCAAATAAAAATAGAGGGTACACCTGTCGTATTTTTTATCAAATAAAACATAGGGTTAACACTGTCGTTTTTTTATCTGTCGTCATCAAAAAAAACATAAGGGGTAACACTGTCGTTTTTTGTCAAACAAAACTTAAGGGGTAACACTGTCGTTTTTTATCAAACAAAACTTAAGGGGTAACACTGTCGTTTTTTATCAAACAAAACTTAAGGGTACACTGTCGTTTTTTATCAAACAAAAACATAAGGGTGTAACGCTTTCGTTTTTCATCAAATAAAAACACAAGGGGTAACACTGTCGTATATTTATCGGTCGCCATCAAAAAACATAAGGGTAACTGTCGTTTTTTTATCAATCAAACAATGTCGATATTTATCAAATAAAACATAAGGGGTAACACTGTCGTTTTTATCATATGAACATATGGGGGCTGCCAGCGTCGCAGGCAAGCCGTATTACGTCGTATAATTATCATACCATCGTACTAAATCATACTAAAATGTTGAAATGAAAGAGGCCGATTGCGTCAGTGAGTTTGACTAAAGGAGCAAATATTATCAAAACCATGGAGAGATCGATCACCAGTTTTCTGATTTACTAACCTCTACCATCACTACCACTTGTACCACTGCAGCACTGCTTGAAATCATTACACTTATATTGTAACATGATTGACATAAAACATAAGG
This sequence comes from Melanogrammus aeglefinus, assembly GCA_900291075.1. Classification (NCBI taxonomy): domain Eukaryota; kingdom Metazoa; phylum Chordata; class Actinopteri; order Gadiformes; family Gadidae; genus Melanogrammus; species Melanogrammus aeglefinus. The sequence goes on from OLKM01001444.1 coordinate 5,034, forward strand.
GGTCAACACTGTCGTTTTTTTATCAAATCAAAAAATGTCGATATTTATCAAATAAAACATAAGGGGTAACACTGTTGTTTTTTTATCAAATCAAACAATGTTGATATTTATCAAATAAAACACAAAGAGGTAACACTGTCATTTCTTATCAATATGAAACATATGGGGGCTGCCCAGCGTCGCAGGCAGCCCGTCATTTACGTCGTATAATTATTGATACCTATCGTACTAAATCATACTAAAATTTGAATGAAAGAGCCGATTGCATCAGTGAGTTTGACTAAAGGAACAAAATCATTCCAAACCTTGCAGAGAATCGATCACCAGGCCACTTGATTACTAACCTACCATCACTACCGCTTGTCCACTGCGGCAACTGCTCAGAAACAGCAACACTTTTATTATAACATGATTGACATAAAACATTTAAGGGGTAATACAGTCGTTTTTTATTAGATAAAACATAAGGGGTAACACTGTCGTTCGTTTTTTATTTATCAAATCAAAAAATGTCGAAATAAAACATAAGGGTTAAAACTGTCATTTCTGATTCATATGAAAGAAATGGAGGTAACATAGCAATATTTATGAAAAAAACATAAGGGGTAACACTGATTTATATTTTATTGGTCGTCATCAAAAAAAACTATAAGGGTAACACTGTCGTTTTTTATATCAAATTAAAACTTAAGGTAAGCAACACTGTCTGTTGTTTTATCAAATAAAACTTAAGGGGGTAACACTGTCGTTTTTTTCAAATCAACAATGTCGATATTTATCAAATACAACATTAAGGGGTAACACTGTCGTTTTTTTATCAAATAAAACATAAGGGGTACACTGTCGTATTTTTATCGGTTCGTCAAACAATGTCGATATTGATCAAATAAAACATAAGGGGTAACACTGTCGTATTTTATCGGTCGTCAAAACAATGTCGATATTATCAAATAAAACATATGGTAACACTGTCGTATTTTTATCGTGTCGCCATAAAAAAAACATAAGGGGTAACACTGTCGTTTTTTTATCAAATCAAACAATGTCGATAGTCATCAAATAAAACATAAGGGGTAACACTGTCGTTTCTTATCAAATAAAACATAAGGGGTAACACTGTCGTTTTTTATCAAATAAAAACATAGGGTAACACTGTCGTATTTTTATCGGTCGTCAAACAATGTCGATATTTATCAAATAAAACATAAGGGGTAACACTGTCGTATTTTTATCAAATAAAACATAAGGGGTAACACTGGTCGTTTTTTATCAAACAAAACTTAAGGGGTAACACTGTCGTTTTTTATCAAACAAATCTTAAGGGGTAACACTGTCGTTTTTTATCAAATAAAACATAAGGGGTAACGCTTTCGTTTTTCATCAAATAAAACATAAGGGGTAACACTGTCGTTTTTTTATCAAATCAAAAAATGTCGATATCTATCAAATAAAACATAAGGGGTAACACTGTCATTTCTTATCATAAGAAACATATGGGGACTGATAATTTACGTCGTACAATTATCATACGCGTCGTACTAAATTATACTAAAATGTTGAAATGAAAGAGGCGATTGCGTCAGTGAGTTTGGACTAAAGGAGCAAAATCATTCCAAACGATGGAGGGAATCGATCACCAGGTTTCTTGATTACTAACCTACCCATCACTACCGCTTGTACCACTGCTTCACTTCTTGAAATTATATACATTTTATACTATAACATGATTGACATAAAACATAAGGGGTAACAAGTCGTTTTTTATTAGCTAAAACATAAGGGGTACACTGTCGTCTTTTTTATTCAAATAAAAAATGTCTATATTTATCAAATAAACATAAAGGGTAACACTGTCGGTTTTTTTTATCAAATCAAAAAATGTCGAAATAAACATAAGGGTAACACTGTCATTTCTTGTCATATGAAAGAAATGGGGTAACACTAGCAATATTTATGAATAAAAAACATAAGGGGTAACACTGTTCATATTTTAAATTGGTCGTTCATCAAAAAAACGTAAGGGTAACACTGTCGTTTTTTATCCAAATCAAACAATGTCGATATTTATCAAATACAACATAAGGGGGTAACACTGTCGTTTTTTATCAAATAAAACATAAGGGGTAACACTGTCATTTCTTATCATATGAAACATATGGGGGCTGCCAGCGTCGCAGGCAGCCCGTCATTACGTCGTATAATTATGATACCATCGTACTAAATCATACTAAAATGTTGAAATGAAAGAGGCCGATTGCGTCAGTGAGTTTGATTAAAGGAACAAAATCATTCCAAACCTTGCAGAGAATCGATCACCAGGTTACTTGATTACTAACCTACCATCACTACCGCTTGTACCACTGCGGCACTGCTAGAAACAGCAACACTTTTATTATAACATGATTGACATAAAACATAAGGGGTAATACAGTCGTTTTTTATTAGATAAAACATAAGGGGTAACACTGTCGTTTTTTTTTATCAAATCAAAAAATGTCGAAATAAAACATAAGGGGTAAAACTGTCATTTCTTATCATATGAAAGAAATGGGGTAACACTAGCAATATTTATGAATAAAAACATAAGGGGTAACACTGTCATATTTTTATTGGTCGTCATCAAAAAAAACATAAGGGGTAACACTGTCGTTTTTTATCAAATAAAACTTAAGGGGTAACACTGTCGTTTTTTATCAAATAAAACTTAAGGGGTAACACTGTCGTTTTTTTTCAAATCAAACAATGTCGATATTTATCAAATACAACATAAGGGGTAACACTGTCGTTTTTTATCAAATAAAACATAAGGGGTAACACTGTCGTATTTTTATCGGTCGTCAAACAATGTCGATATTGATCAAATAAAACATAAGGGGTAACACTGTCGTATTTTTATCGGTCGTCAAACAATGTCGATATTTATCAAATAAAACATATGGGGTAACACTGTCGTATTTTTATCGGTCGCCATCAAAAAAAACATAAGGGGTAACACTGTCGTTTTTTTATCAAATCAAACAATGTCGATAGTCATCAAATAAAACATAAGGGGTAACACTGTCGTTTCTTATCAAATAAAACATAAGGGGTAACACTGTCGTTTTTTATCAAATAAAACATAAGGGGTAACACTGTCGTATTTTTATCGGTCGTCAAACAATGTCGATATTTATCAAATAAAACATAAGGGGTAACACTGTCGTATTTTTATCAAATAAAACATAAGGGGTAACACTGTCGTTTTTTATCAAACAAAACTTAAGGGGTAACACTGTCGTTTTTTATCAAACAAATCTTAAGGGGTAACACTGTCGTTTTTTATCAAATAAAACATAAGGGGTAACGCTTTCGTTTTTCATCAAATAAAACACAAGGGGTAACACTGTCGTATTTTTATCGGTCGTCATCAAAAAAAACATAAGGGGTAACACTGTCGTTTCTTATCATAAGAAACATATGGGGACTGATAATTACGTCGTACAATTATCATACCGTCGTACTAAATCATACTATCATACTCAAATCAACTCAAATACTCAAATCAAAAAATGTCGATATTTATCAAATAAAACATAAGGGGTAACACTGTCATTTCTTATCATAAGAAACATATGGGGACTGATAATTACGTCGTACAATTATCATACCGTCGTACTAAATCATACTAAAATGTTGAAATGAAAGAGGCCGATTGCGTCAGTGAGTTTGACTAAAGGAGCAATATCATTCCAAACGATGGAGGGAATCGATCACCAGGTTCCTTGATTACTAACCTACCATCACTACCGCTTGTACCACTGCTGCACTTCTTGAAATTATTACATTTATATTATAACATGATTGACATAAAACATAAGGGGTAACACAGTCGTTTTTTATTAGCTAAAACATAAGGGGTAACACTGTCGTCTTTTTATTCAAATAAAAAAATGTCTATATTTATCAAATAAAACATAAAGGGTAACACTGTCGTTTTTTTTTATCAAATCAAAAAATGTCGAAATAAAACATAAGGGGTAACACTGTCATTTCTTATCATATGAAAGAAATGGGGTAACACTAGCAATATTTATGAATAAAAACATAAGGGGTAACACTGTCATATTTTAATTGGTCGTCATCAAAAAAAACGTAAGGGGTAACACTGTCGTTTTTTATCAAATCAAACAATGTCGATATTTATCAAATACAACATAAGGGGTAACACTGTCGTTTTTTATCAAATAAAACATAAGGGGTAACACTGTCGTATTTTTATCGGTCGTCAAACAATGTCGATATTTATCAAATAAAACATAAGGGGTAACACTGTCGTATTTTTATCGGTCGTCATCAAAAAAAACATAAGGGGTAACACTGTCGTTTTTTTATCAAATCAAACAATGTTGATATTTATCAAATAAAACACAAGGGGTAACACTGTCGTTTCTTATCATATGAAACATATGGGGGCTGCCAGCGTCGCAGGCAGCCCGTCATTACGTCGTATAATTATCATACCATCGTACTAAATCATACTAAAATGTTGAAATGAAAGAGGCCGATTGCGTCAGTGAGTTTGACTAAAGGAGCAAAATCATTCAAAACCATGGAGGGAATCGATCACCAGGTTTCTTGATTACTAACCTACCATCACTACCGCTTGTACCACTGCGGCACTACTGGATAATCATTACACTTATATTGTAACATATTTCTAACAAAGTCTATCGCTCTATAACGAAGAACTTTGTACATAACATACCTTATTAGGCTTAATGACATTTAACAAAACAAATAGGCTATATATATATATATATATATATATATATATTATATATTATATATATATATATATATATATGCCAGGTGTCCCTGGGCAAGGCACCTCACCCTGACTGCTCCCGACGAGCTGGCTGTCGCCATGGTTGACACCGCCGTCAGCGTGTGAATGTGTGCATGAATGGCTGAATGTTACAATATTGTAAAGCGCTTTATAAATGCGCCAAATAAAGGCTGTCCATTTATATACAAATATACATTGCATTTATTAACTCCATGGGACTTCCTGTGTTTCCAGGGGCCACCAAGGACATGGGTAAGATGCTGGGGGGCGAGGAGGAGAAGGACCCCGACGCGGCCAAGAAGGAGGAGGAGCGTCAGGAGGCGCTGAGGCAGCAGGAGGACGAGAGGAAGGCCAAGCACGCCCGCATGGAGTCGGACAGGGAGAAAGTCCGGCAGACCATCCGGGACAAGGTGAGGAAAGCTTCTCATGCACACCTCCACATGTCTCCTGATCATCCTCAAAACACACGATGAACAACATATACATTCACGGCATTTACTAAATGCTTTAATCGAAAGCGACTTACAATAAGTACACTTGTCATAAGAAAGTGAAAAGATATATTGCTGTGGGTACAGTAAGGATGTTCATAGAACCAAGTGCAGAGCACTGACAATCACTAGGTTAACCCGTTCCCGGGATACAACAAAGATAGCGAGGATAAGATGATACATAACTAAGTACTATAACTCAATGTAACATACAATAAGTGTGTAAGCGCATACTTCAAGTGCCAGGACATACAACATAATCCTATCTAATGTCGTAGACAGATATTCTGTATACATTTTTAACTTCAAGATTTCTAAGTACTAGCCAAATAAGATTTCCAAAAAAAGGAGTGGAGGTTTTTGGCAAACCCCTTTGTGTCTAGCACATGTTCAAGCTGAAAGAGCGGAGGTTATTAGTGTTTGGCAGGGAAGGATTCTGTCGGAGCCGAAGTCCGGACGTCCTGTGGTCAGACTCATGTCACATGGTTACCGACATCAGCAGGGGTTCACTGCACAACCTGTAGCAACCAACGGACCACCCTCCCCTATCCTGTACTCCTCATCCCTCCTTTCCTCACCACCTCAACCTCCCCGCCCCCCACCCACCCCAATCCTGACTGCTCATCTATCCCTCCCCTACTGACCTCCCCCTCATCTCCCCTCCTGGAATGCTCTCCTCACCCCTCCTCCTCACTCCTCCCTCTGACTCCTCTGCTTACCCCCCAACTCACCTCTCCCATCCCCTCCGCTGCAGTACGGCCTGAAGAAGAAGGAGGAGAAGGAGGCGGAGGAGAAGGCAGCCATGGAGCAGGCCTGCGAGGGCTCTCTGACACGCCCCAAGAAGGCCATCCCAGCCGGGTGTGGAGACGAAGACGACGAAGACGAGGAGAGCATTCTGGACACCGTGCTCAAGTTTCTGCCCGGGCCGCTACAGGACATGTTCAAGAAGTAGAACCACTCTGTATGTACGCCCAAACAAACGGCCCAACGCCCAGGGGAGCCTCTCTGGTCAAGCCTGGGCTGGGTGGAGGGGAAAAAGGGGGATTTGAAATATATATATACAAGGGGGGATGGTGAGAGAGAGCTTGGGGTTTGTTAGTGCATGGGGGAGATGTGTTTGGTTATTACAGGGGGCGGATGGAAGACGAACAGGGTTCTGCTGACATTGGGGATTTGGCGACAGCGCAAAAGGTTTCTGGGAACATAATTCTGAAATCTTTACCATAGAGATAGAGGCTACACACACTGCCTTCCTAGAAGATTTGTATTTGTCCTTTTTACTTGCTTTTTTTGGTTTTGTTGGTTTTTTTACTTCCATTTTGTACAGAAAGAAAATGTGTTGTCGCGATGATGATGACGCTAGCTAACTCTTTCAGGGCACCGGCGGTGGCGCTCGGGGGATTCTGGTATTTCACACTTAAACATTCCTAAAACAAATGACACCACCCATCGGTCAGGTCAGGTGTTCGACTGTTGAGGTCATCCTCCACATGTAAGGGATTGGCGGGGAACGGCATGCTGGGAAAATAATGTTAGTCCTCTCACTTATGGTGTGTTTTTTTAGTAGAGAAAGAAAAGAAAGATCGATGGGACATTTTGATTTTTACTTTACTGCCAATTTTCTATTTTTATAGTAATCCCTGGTGGCTGATCCATGTCTTGGATGATCGTACAATCCACGTGCCTTCATATCTTCATCTTTAGTTGAGGATTGTCACTGAGGCTGACACTAAGGGTGCATGCACTTGTCACATCACAGCTGGAGTCAGGTCTATGGTTGTCACGCAACATGACGTGATTAATGTCTTGTTGACAGAGTAGATTGCATCAGCGTGGGTTTGAAAGAACACCATCATAATGAATGCTATGTTTAGGTTCTCCTCAAAGACTTAAGCAAAGGCGTGCATAAGCAGAAGAGTCCCTTCGATAACCTGCTATCTGATAGAACTCACATGGAGGGTCCATTGTTATTTTCATCAATATATGAATACCCAGGCCTTCGTGTATGCCCCTACAGGGGGGACTTCAACAAATATTCAGCTCTAACCCTTTAGGAAAATGTTCGATCCAGTTTAGCTGTTTACACTGCCATATTGCCAGACTTCTAAAGCTGTTTCCCAAGTTTGTGTTGTCACCCGTTTATGGACCAATTTCTATAATCAACAACCAGGAAGGTTAGCTCAGATTGTTGAAGAACTTTCCAACCTTCTTATCCCGGCAAGGGAAGTTTACGATCACAAATCTTCCTTCCTTCCTTCCTTCCTTTCTTCCTTCCTTCCTTCCTTCCTTCCTTCCTTCCTTCCTTCCTTCCTTCCTTCCTTCCTTCCTTCCTTCCTTCCTTCCTTCCTTCCTTCCTTCCTTCCTTCCTTCTTTCATTCCTTCCTATCTTCTTACTTAACGTCAGACATATTTACCGTTGCATGCGTTAGTGCTGTCCCATGGACAATCAAAACACAGGATGAGGTGGCTGTAGCCAGTACTTTACATGATGTCATTTCCTGTCACATATTTAGTACAATGAAAATGGTACATTAAGCACTTGACTAACTGATTCCTTTTAAATTATTTTCTTGAAGTATATTTGTCTGTTTTAGTTTTGATAGTAATCAATGTTTACACCTTAATTTCAACGCAAAACATTAGGTTTCTGTTGGCTTAAAACACAGATACAACCTTTCTTCTCCGATCAATGGTCCCCCCCCCCTCTGATGTAAAATCAGAACACTAAAACAACAGACATCCAGACCAAAGAAATATTAGAGAAACTGACTTATTTCTTTAGTGATCAGCGCCACCTAGTGTTTAGACAGAACACTGACCTCTGAACTGTGAGGTCTATGCATTCAAACATGCAGTAGACTACTAAGCAGAATATAGGGCCAACCTATCCAAATACATTAAATTGCACTCGGGTACATAAATAAGATTAACATATAACATATATACCTTCATAAGTTAATTCTGCATCAAGCCTCAAATAAGTCTATTGTATCGAAGTAAGTGCAAAGCCTACGTTTGTTTTTTTAAAGAGGAAAGTAAAAGTACTTCCACGTCATTCAAACCATTAAGTAACGTGTTTGGTCACATGCAAACGCTACAGAATGATGTACATTTCTATGTAGTAAACTACTTTCTATACATAGGATATCGATCCAGTGTGTAGAGAAAGCATGAAGCTACAACAAGTACACGAAAAGAGGTAGTGATTCTGTAATTATCTTCTAACTATCTTTAGGTGCTTAGTTGTTGGATAATAAATTACCAATACATTAGATTGTGAAATAGAATTGCCTAAATGATGAATAATATCAAAAAAACAACATAATTCTAAGCATTACTGTTTTTCTTCATTATTTTTGGTTTGGTTTTCTAACTCAGATAGGATCTTCTCACTAGACAAAGCCATAATGTTTTAATTGCAATAATTATGTTAATTGTTAAAAATAGTCCTTCATTGGAGTTAAATCTCGTGTTTGTTTGTACGAATATTATTTTTTGCATATCTTTTTGTAAACCCTCACTTTGGTTATTTATCCAACAGTATACGCAAAGATGAAAAGTGTCTACATGTACTTGTATCTGTATTTCTATATCTATGTGTATGTACCCTACATGTATATGTTTATATGTGTGTCTCTTTCCTACGTTGTCGTGATTGTGAGTGCATTGGGGCTGCCCTAGTCTATGTCCCATTGTCTTCAGAAATGATTCTGTGCACAGGCTGTCTGCTGTGGGGTGCCATGTTAAAACATGTTAAACACATGTGAACTAATTCATCCTTCTCATTGTACGCATGCAACCCTTTTAAAGAAAGACTGCCAAATGCCAAAAGATTACAAAAATAAAACTATAATATTATAGTATAAGTAACTATCATTCTAACAATGATAATTTGTAACTATGATAATAATATAATAAATACTGTGTTAGAATCCCTTGAATCCCTGATTGTCTGCTTGCAACAGAATCTACGTTTTTTCGATCCAGAAGATTAAAGGTGGTGGAGGTGGGGGTCTCATCTGGTCTTGTTTAGTTTGGTGCAGTCCGGTTTATTGTTGTCTGGTTTGGGCAGGTCTGGTCTGGTCTGGTCTCGTTTAGTCTAGCCTGGCCTAGTCTGGTCTGATCTGAGCAGGTCTGGTCTGGTCTGGACTCGTTTAGTCTAGCCTGGCCTGGTCTGGTCTGGTCTGAGCAGGTCTGGTCTGGTCTGGTTTGAGCAGGTCTGGTCTGGTCTGGTCTCGTTTAGTCTAGCCTGGCCTAGTCTGGTCTGATCTGAGCAGGTCTGGTCTGGTCTGGACTCGTTTAGTCTAGCCTGGCCTAGTCTGGTCTGGTCTGAGCAGGTCTGGTCTGGTCAGGTCTTGACTAGTCTAGTTTAGTTTTAATGTTGTTCTGGTCTGGTTAAGTCTGGTCTAGTCTGAAATGGCCTCAGCTTGATCCGGTCTGGTTAAGTCTGGTCTAGTCTAGTCTGCAGGGCTAGTGGTTGTTGTATTGTTCTGCTTGCGATCTTGTGCATTTTATATATAAAAAATAAAAATAAACATTTAGTTAAGATGGAGATTTAGTTTGGACTGGAATGGCTACTCTTAAAAGTTCTTTAAATGATACAAGGGGATGTGCAATTAAGCAAACACAGTATTTAGGATATTAGCGTTTATGATATGATAACCAAAATGTTTTTATAGTACAATTTTGAGTTGTATAATTTCTCTGTAACTGAATTATTTTCTTATTTATTTTGCTGGGATTCAACTCGCTGAGGGTGTGAAACCCTCATGCAACCCTGACACATTTCCATGGAGATGATCCCGATGACGGCGTGAAAACTTTGAAAAAATGAATGTTCCCATAAATCAAGGGGCGAGCTGCTGTAGTAGGGTACTCAACTCCATGGTGAAGTAACTGGGTTAGATCCCTCAATGTCCACAGACAAATCTGTAGGCATCTTTGTGCCCTAAGACACCCTAACCCCTGATTCTTAATGACATGTACCTTACATTCACTGCGTGTTTCCTAGACAAAATTGTCCAAGCTAAATAGTTCTACACAAATAAACTGCCCAAGAATCGGACCTGCCGTTCAATTGAGGCCTTTGCTTATAGTACAGCTATAGGATGGCTTTTAAGACCCTCTCTCAACAGGACACGTGTCAGGGCTTCAGAGCATGTGGGCTGCCTCTGTGAAGGGCTGAATACCTCCTCTTTATCGTCAGCAGTTCGTCAGTGATCCAGCTGGCTCCTGGCTGTCTTCTTTAACTCATCCCTGTCTTCTTTAACTCATCGCTGTCTTCTTTAACTCATCGCTGTCTTCTTTAACTCATCGCTGTCTTCTTTAACTCATCGCTGTCTTCTTTAACTCATGGCTGTCTTCTTTTAGTCATCGCTGTTGCATGAGATTGTGTGGAGAACTTACCGTGGGTTGTGTTGAGTTTAGTATTCATTGTTTTTGTATTTTATTTATATATTTGAATCCTTTAATTTTGAAGGCGGAGAATGGTTAGCCGTGTATAGAATTATATGAGCTGATCTATTGGTTTTATTAAGGGGTGTTGTATTTAGGCAATCGGTTAAAAGGGGGACAACAATACTAACAAATGATTTAGGAGAATTAACAAAGTCGACTTTTCTGGTGCTTCTTATGTTGACATTTAATTTAGTCCCTATCCACAACAGTTTATGTTGCCTTATTGATAATCAGGAAATACTATCTAGATGACTATATATATATTGACTGTTGATGTTTAAAATAGGTTGCAGCAGAGGGAAACAACAGTTTATCAAGGCAGGTTCTGTTGCTATGGAATCAGAAATATCCCATCATACCGGGAAATAAACTATGAGCTATGGATTGCAATTCAAAACCTTTAAAATAAAAGTAAACATGTTACAGTTATTGGGCCTACACACTACATCTACACATTGTATTGCGTTTTAGGCGTTTGAGTCATTTACCTCTTGTTAACTTGTTAAACATGACTCTGTAGGATACCTAGATGCATTGGGAATCACTAAGATATGGAGATAGTGATTTCCACTTGTAGAAAAATCAACGTCAGTGTTTAGGGACTTAATTTCTCAGATGACTTTAATCTTTCCATTACATTTAAGATTTATCATTTTAACTGGAAATAAAGGGATTTAGGGACTTAAACAATACCGTAAATTACTTTTTGCCGTAAATTACTTTTTGCCTTTTTTTTTAAACCAAATCTAAAGATCATGTTAAGTTGAAAGGTTCACAAAAGTAAGGACAGAGATTTCTTTTTTGAATTCAGGGTACAAATAATTTCAGGGTGCAGAAGTTGACAATGTAAATTATGAGGTTTGCAAATGTTTCCCTTTTCTGCATGTGACATATTCTGTGTTGATCCCACTGTAGAGTTGTCTCATCAACGGAACTGAATCATAACTTTTTTTGGAAAATGAATGCATTAACAAATAAAAGTGTTTATCAAATTCTGTTGGCAGAGCTATTATTAGACTGTCCTGATCATCCATTATATTGATATGCAAGGACTTATGGCAGCAAATAATGTCTTAAGTTACATTAAACTGCAGCGACAGCGTCACATCTGTTGAGAAATTGGGTACGCTCAATCGAGTAGAATGGCTCTCAATCTTTTTATGAATTTCTAAACAACAAAAGAACAATTTACTGCTAGTGTTCTTGGTCTTGAATATATCAAGCATGACATGTTAAAGTAATTCATGTAACATACAGGAGAGTAAACGTTAGCTCATTCATTGTCTGTGCAGTAATTAAAGTGATGCTAATGCCACCAAGTGGTCCTTGCAGGACATTGCATCACAGTATATATACATATACATATACATATACATATACATATACATATACATATATATATACATATATACTGTATACATAGCGCATACGGTTTTTCACAACAGATGAAAAACACAGAGAGTCTATCTTCTGGCTCCATTTCGGGTGATAAGCCTTATCTTCTGACGAGGTAACGCACCCCCACGCTTCTTTCTACCAACCGGTCACCCGACCAGAGGCCTCAAAATAAACATCACGTGTAGGCTTTTTCTAAACAAGCCCCTTTATCTTTATGACGCAGAGGTCCAATGTGCATTGGGAAAAAATGCACAACATTTCAAGGAAGCAGGGGTTGAACTTGAAAACTTTATTTACAATAAAACAACCATCTCTCTTTCCGCCTGGAATGAAAGCTATTTAAATATTTACAGCAGATAAAATACTTTAAAAAATAAAAGTGTCTTTACAATTCTGTGAGAAAAATGAGTTTCATTCTAAAATTAAAAACCATCCCTTCAAGAAAAGCATTTTAATATTTGCAATATTTAGAGATTAAAGTTTTATAGATATACTGTATTTGAATTTACTCGATTATGAAATGTGTCAGAAGTCACAAGCCTTTATCGATTACGATGATTAATAGCTGTACTAAATTTAAACTTCATATTATGGGTAAATGTAATCACTTAACATGAATTGTTTCAAATGAGTTGATTATCGCAATGAATTGCTTATGTAGTGTAGAAAAATCAAGAAAACAATATCGATACTATGTTAAATTGGTTGATCATAAAAACATGAGCACTACACTAAATTGTGTTTTTAAACAAATGCCTTTTTTGAAGAAAAATGATATACCTTAAAAGTGGGTAAAATAAACTGCTTGAATCCTTAATATAAGAAACAGATGCAGGTACATGTGGTAACATGATAAGGACATACACCTCCCAGTAGGAGGCTTTTGTGTTATTCTCACTCCGTGGGACGCAACCGTTGAGAATCACACATGATTTACGTCACTTTTGAAGGCAGGTCCTTCCTTGGTCTTGTCCAAAAGTAAACGTATTCCTCTCGGATAAAAAGTCACATCCATTCTATTGTTCTAGAATTCTCCAAACATCATTCTAGAACTCTCAAAAGATTGATACAAAAAGATTTACAACTTTTAACAGATCATTTTCGTAATCCAGAGATCCTTCCAGAAGTCTCAAGAGATGTTGCTAGTGCCTTCGGAAGCTGCGGAAGAATTTGAGGGAGAGTTCGTAGGTCAGGAACATTGTGGCGCTCATGGGAAAGCCTCTGATGGCGTTGACTGAAGCACCGCGGAAAAACACCTGCAGAGAGAGGACACACAAACACACGGTTTAACACAGCGAGACCAGACTCGTGGTGCAGAATGAAACCGCTCCACTCAGTTATTCAAATAAAGTATTGTCTTTCTGTACAGTATTTTGGTTCACTTTACATAATTGTATATATCTTTTACTAGGCCTGTTATTTCATATGCATGATATTGTCATTGTGTTTCAAAGCACTTTGTTTCCAGTGAATATGTCCTTTAATAAACCCCCAACTGCAGTTCCGAGTAACCCTGTCTGACCACCGCAGAAGTGACCTTCCCTCTGGGATAAGAGGCCAGCTATTGATCCTGTGTTCCATCCAACACTGTACTATTTAGTCTGCCAACACACAGCAGGCTAGCCCTGCACGACCTCCAGGGTAGACCTCCATGTTCACGGACGCACACACACACATATGCACATAAAGTGCAAATTTGTATTGCTGTTTTGTGTTAGTGTTGTGAGAGACAAATTTACGTTCTCGAATTATGAAAGTACGATCCTATATTATGATCGAACTAACATAACATACTACTGCAACATGCACTTGTGTGTGTGTGTGCGTGTGTGTTTGTGCGTGCGTGTGCGTGTGTTTCGGCTGAGCAAGCACGTTTACAGAACTGTACTGAATGTTCACATGACAATCGCTTATTACGCGTATGCATGTCTATGTATATTTGTATATCATTGGATTAGTGGATTTTTTGTAGAAATATTAACGTGTTTTATACTATCCTTTCTTATATACTGTATGTCGATTTATATCTATACACGTATATACTGTATATATATATAAATCTAGAGATATATAAGAAAGGACAGTATAAAACACGTTAATATTTCTACAAAAAATCTCTCTCTCTCTCTCTCTCTCTCTCTCTCTCTCTCTCTCTCTCTCTCTCTCTCTCTCTCTCTCTCTCTCTCTCTCTCTCTCTCTCTCTCTCTCTCTCTCTCTCTCTCTCTCTCTCTCTCTCTCTCTCTCTCTATATATATATACACTTTTATTCTAGTATTAGTCTAGTATTTTGTGAATATAAAAATTGACCCCTTAAAAAGTCATTGGACCTGTCATAAGAACTATGGAGACATGTGTACACAGTGAACATATGGAGTCATGATATGGAGGAGATATGACCTCAGAAACGTGCACATGATAAACACAGCTGTCCTCGAAACTGAATTCTAAGAAGAGAAGAGCCAACCAGCCGCGCCTTCTGCTTTAACCTACTCTGGACCACCGTGACACCTTCATTTGTGTACTTTACTTTAAGTTTCATTTTCATTTCCTATGTACATATAGTACATATATGTAGTAGTGCTTCTGTATACGTTTGCATAGCATTCAAACCCTAGAGCCCAATTCAATCCCATTAACACTAAATGACTATCAAAAGCTGTATTTTTTCTAGTTATTTTCCAGCGTAATCATTGACGACATCAGAGGTTTTTGCAACATAGCACACATGGTACAACATAACACAATGAGGCTCATGGACAGCCTACACGCGAGGCTGCAGCTACTGGGGCTGTAACCCAGCGCCGTGGGCACCCTGCATGGTTCTCACCCGGAGGCCCTCTGCGCGGTAGCTCTGGGTGATGCAGTGGAGGATGCCCGTGTACTTCCTGTGCAGCTGAGCGTCCGCCTGCATGCGACTCTTCACCACGTCCGCCGGGGTCGCAGTCACCCACGAGATCGAACCTGCGGGTCAAGAGCGGCAAAACGTTGAGTCCGGGGGACCAGTCCGAGGTCCGCGCGTCAGTTCGCTTTTATTTGTATAACTCTTATTCACGGTGAAAGTCTCAAAGGTCTTCACAGTTCCCACATTATACAACTATTTACCTCAACCATAAACCCTCTAAACAAGGGTAGAAAAGAAAAATTCACCATATCAAGAGGGAATGAACCCTTGAGAAGGTACACAGAAGGATTATAATGGTAGCATGAAACCACCAGACAAACATTGACTGTGAGATCGACGGATGCTTTGAAGGTGACGGATTAAGGGGCTGAATCCCCCCCTCTTACCATAGGCTTAACGCTAACATTCAACGCCCCGTTTTGACATCCCCCAGTCTGACAGTGGGGGAGATATACAGCCTTTTTGCGGCAGGCAAGAAAACGCTCTCATATTACGTGAGTTAGAGCACTGGTACCCTGGGGGTCGGGACCCGGTACGGGGTCACGGCTCATGTGGAACTGGGTCGTGAAGAAAGAATATAATATAGTATATTTATATATATATATATTGTATTTTCATTGCTGCCCTTGAAAAGTAGCTTGTTGAAAACCAAATCTTTGACTAAGTGATCTCGTTCAGATGGTTTAACAAAACAAAACATTTCTGCACGTGAACGACTTCATGGCCATCTACGTTAGGCGCTCGTGGATGTTGCAGAAAATATGCAACAGTGAGCCCTGGTGACACACTTTATGACGGGTAACCGAACACGGGATAATACCGGTCCACGGAGATATTGTCTGACATAGTACTGTGGCGTAAATAAAGGTTGGGGACTTTAGAGCACAAGATTGACCAATGAAAGCTCCCCTGGATGCAGTTAGGCAACATTGTTCCATAACTTTACAAGGTCAATTTAAAATAATGCCAGACTTTATGCACATTCTCGGATGTAATATGCCAACTTTTTATCCAACAGATCCTTAAGACCTTAGGGAGGACTTTCTCCTAACAGCAATAGGGATATACTAGCTCAATAATAATCCATACACAAACACAAATAATTCACACACATACACAAATCCATACAGCATTAGGGATATACTAGCTCAATAATAATCCGTACACAAATCATTATACAAATATCATACTAGTTATTCTCATTAATTTATGCCAGCACAGTTACAATTTGTGGATATTTTCCACTTGATGTGCTAGTTGTCCATCTTGGTCTGTGTTCGTAGACCAGATGTTTGAACACTGCATATGGGAAAAGTTAACTGAACACAGCATTGGGATTGTCTTCCCCAAAACATAAATAAACCCCCCCACTATGAGGGAACTGATCAAGGCAAAGCTTTGTTCTTATGAAAACAATCACTCGCTAAACCTTACAGCTGTTTTCGCCATGGTCGCAGAGGGGCCAAGATATGTCCACAGAATCACACTCGCAGAGAAATGGGGTCAAAGGGACAGGGCATCACAACATTGAGACGACAAACTGGAAGAACAGGAGAGCAACTTTCTTTTTGTTTTTTCGTTTCACTATCCCTTCCTTTACTTGCTTTCATATCTTTGAACTGCCTTTGTTTCAAGAGGAGTTGTCATTTTATACTGACTTGACTCAAGGAGGGCATTCAAATAATCGATCACCTAGCTTAAGGTGTAGCATCAGCAAAAAGTAAGCTTTATCTTTCCGTTTCATTTTCTTTTTGTCCGGTTGCATACACCAACGCGTACAGTTGCACACACCCAACAAAATCAACAAATCATTTCCTACTATCTGGGTTTCCCTTCCCAGAATCCAAAGCACCCAGTAAACAGTAAGGCTAGCTGTCCCAGCCGTTCCCCCGTTGACATACTGACATACTACCCAGCAGCAGCTGCGGGGCCCGCCTCCGGCTCCGGTGTTGCTCTGCCACATGAGAGAGATCTGGTTCACGGCAGGGGGCTGACGTGGATCGCCACCCAGAGACAGACAGCCCCACGCTACCGGGCTGAGAACCAAAAAAACTGTCTGTCTGAACCCTGGTCTGAGCCACTCTGGTCAGACCCACTTTGGTCGGGATCACTCTGAATGACACCCGATCTGGTGTGTTAGGAGTACCTTTTTGATTGATCAAGAACAAGCGGTCCCAATTACCTATCCATCTATCTATTTATCCCTCCCTCCATGAATATCATTTGATTCTTTGCACAAACATGTTTGATTGTTTGATCCACATAGCCATGTATCTTTCTATCCATCGATCCACCGATCTACACCCCTTGATGTGTGTGGTCAAACAAACACATTCAATATCTGCTTTTGGATGCTGAACGTTCAGCAGCTTCAGAATAAATTGTTTTCTAAGTTTCTAATTTTTCAAAAAATTCTAGAACAGGTTTTGGTTTGGTTTTGTGTAACTTGCCAAATAACTAGAAACACTTTTTTTTAACTCTTGTTTAAAGCCCGTAAAATGGCAGACTAACAGACCTGTGTCTGATGTGCAAGAAACATAAACAAAGGGCATGCTTTGTTCTGATTAAAAGCACACTATCGAGCAAGCTTGGAACTAGGCCTCGGAATTTGGCTGAACTATCTGGAGTCAGTGCAACGCTAAAGCGGAGAGGAGGAGAAGAGGAGATACATAGTTTTTTTACTATCCAGCAAAAAACTGTTAGATAAAAGAGATAAAGTAACTAATAAGATAACATAATGTATACAATTATGAAGGTGTAATCAAAAGTAACTAATACCTCTGGCTTGAAAAGGTGATTGACAATAAGGTTAAGTCTGGAAATATATTGCTGTATGTAACCTTTAAAACTGCTGCCAGAGACAGACCAACTTTGAGGTCGATGTGGTTTGGTTTGATTGGCTTATAACCCTGAAAACAGGGTGCTGATTTGGAGTTGAATAACCAACCGAGTTGTACCTGCTTGACGCAGAAAGTTTTGTGTAGTTGTTGCGATGGGCTATTTAACTGCAGACAGACTGCCTTTTAAAGAATCCCCACAGCCCTATTCAATAACATGTTTCAAAAAACAACCCACCGACGCTATCAAAGCAACCCATAGCGCCGTCCGGTCTTGTTTTTTACCTGCGAGACCCCCTGCCAGGCAGATGGAGGCGGGGTGGGCGCCGGCCCGGCCGTCGGGGCTCAGCAGGCCGCAGAGGACGGTGTAGGGGATGAAGTAGAGCGTGTAGCCCGGGACGTCCCTCAGCACCATGGCGCCGGCCCCCCGGTACAGCCCCGGGAGGCCCTCGCTCCGCAGGATGCTGCTCACACAGTGGATGGGCCCTCGGTAGAGCCGCTGGTCGGCTACGCCCACCGCGCCCAGCTGGAGGTCCCCGCCCCCGGCTGCGTGGCCCGCCAACTGGAGTCTCGCTGGACAGCGGGAGGAGGAAGGAAGGGCACCTTACAAGAGGGCTTGACCATTGAAACGTCAGGCCTCTCTGTTCTAATGCCGCTAAGCTTATATCTATTAGTTTACATTTATTATTTTTTATGTTTTGATGTATACACACACACACACACACGCGCGCACACACAAATGAACACATTTAAGGGAATGAATAAAGATGAAACAAGAAACTGTAAAAATAGTGTGCAATTTTTTGGACTAAGCAAAAAAATAAAAAAGCTACTAAATGTTTATAATAATTATGTGTGCTCACTGTTTTAAAGACCTTCAAATGAAAGGTATGAATTTAGTAAGAGAGAACTGCACATGTTTATGAAGGTGAAACATTAGCATTGCTTAAGTGTCCCTGTTGCTCGAGTGTATCACCGTCCACGGGTATCAAACCACATTGAACACGTAGAAACTACAAACTGTTATCAATTGACTGGATAGAGGTATGTCCCGGACTGGACCACATAACAAGGTTTAATTTCTCCTACATGGCTGTGTTCAGTTTAGTGCCTTGATACACAATCCATAATCTACCACTCGTAGATTTACCTCTGTTCTTAAAATGGACACCACATAAAGAATATAATGAATAATTGTACAGATAGGTTCACTGCAAACAAACCTTTCCTTTTTGCAGTTTAAAAACCTTAGGTTAAGGGACAACACATAGAGAAGACAAAGGGAAGGGGGAAAACAAAGAGATAGTAACACAAAGATAGCGACAGACAGATGGATGGACACACACAGACATACAGAGACAGATGGACACACACACACACACACACACACACACACACACACACACACACACACACACACACACACACACACACACACACACACACACACACACACACACACACACACACACACACACACCTGCGAGGACGGTCTGGGTCTGCATTTGCAGGCGGATCTTGACCAGGTCGACGGGGGCTCCCAGGCCTACGGACACCAGGCCGGTGAGGGCGCTGGCCACCGTCAGGTCTAGCATGCCACAGGGCTGCAACTCGTCGCCATAGCGATACTTGCTGATTAGCCGCTGGGTGTTGCTGAAGAAGCCGAACACCAACGAGTTGTAGACCGTGACGCTGGCTAGCGGGAATGACATGCCCTTAAAGAATCCTGTCACCTGGAAGAAACACAGAAGACTAGCTGGTTAGGACTAATCACTAAGTAACTAACTAAAAACATGGAAGAAACACGGCAGACTAGCTGGAGTGGATAGGACTAATCGCTAACTAACTAACAAACTAAAGGCATGCCCTCAATGAATCCTGACACCTGGAAGAACAAGTAGATAGGATACAAGGAGAAGAACAAGTAGACAATACAGGAGATAAGATAGTTAGGACTAACTAGTTGTGATTAGGTATCAGGATTATGGAACTGGTTAACCAGAAGGAAACATGGTTTCACACCTCATAGCTCAGAATTCATGTTTTGTAGGAAATCCTGTGTTTGTGTGTGTGTGTGTGTGTGTGTGTGTGTGTGTGTGTGTGTGTGTGTGTGTGTGTGTGTGTGTGTGTGTGTGTGTGTGTGTGTGTGTGTGTGTGTGTGTGTGTGTGTGTGTGTTTGTGTTTGCTGTTCTTGTGCATTGCAACTGCCACAATCCTACCCCAAACAAATATTGGGTGTAAAACATTGGAGTGCGCAATGCACAGATTGAGAAAGAAAAGACTGAAGAAAACACTACAAATAATAATGCAACAGACAGCGAGAGACAGACGGACCAACAAGCTGACTGAAAGACAGACAACCCGGGAGGAAGTATTCAGATTCTTACGGTCTCCTTCCTGTAGATGGTCAGGACACAGTGGAGTGTGTTCCGGTAGCTGTTCCCAGCTTGGAGGCGTGTCTGGCGGAAACCATATTTAACCAGTGTCAGAAACCTTAAAACTATACTCATCATTTCCCATCACTACAGGAGAAATATAACTATGTATTTATGGATGTATGATGGCACTAGGTTTTCAGTTTGAGCAAAATAAAAAAATATAGATAAAAAAATAATGTGATTTATAGGTAATTTAAAAACATAGATATGCACGATTTTTTAAAAAAAATGCTGACCTAAAAGAACAATCCACATTGTGTTCACATGGATTGACACAAATGGATCGACATTTGTGTCTCCTAGTGGTTGGCCTGAGTGAAAGAGCTTCTTCATACCTTAACCGTGTCCAGAGGGTGTCCCACGACCACACTGACGGCCCCTGGAACGAAGCCAGAGGGTTACATTTCACCCCAAACACACCACCCCTATTTAAAGACATTCAGATTAAGTATGTAGGGTTAGGGTTGGTGTCTGGTGTTTAAAATCTCTTATCCCACACAACTTGCAAAATGTGTTTGTTAGACTGAAACGTGACGAAACACAAATGTTTATTTAAGCCATCAGTGCCTAGGCCTCCATGGAGCAAGGAAACAATAAATCGCTTGCCACTGATTCTTAAAAGTGTGTAAAACTACGCCTCCTGGAGGACACCATCCGCATTGGTCTATACATTCAGCGTTCAGAATATAGAACGTCAACATGCAAATAGGCCGACTGAAACACTGTGACACCGTTAACGCCTCAATATCAAATTCACCCATGACAGAACCTTTAGCGGAATATCGGATACACGTAGTTTAATCAGACAATATGTATATGATTCTGGTTTTGGAGGGGTTGTTCAATGTAACGTTACCCCTATTTCTTTAAAAGGATAGGACAGTGCACGCGCGGAAATCACTTTTAAACAAATCAACATTTATTTGAAGAACACCAGACATATTATATAGAAAGATTTTTTTTTTTTCCAATTAGCATGTAAACTCAAATTCAATCAGTTACAGTTATATTTGGTTACGTTGTGTAACACATGGCCATAACAACAAGGCGTCACACGGGGGATTGAGAGGCTCTGTTAGTTGACTCACCCCCAATCCATCCTGCGATGAAATCGTCTAAATGAATAACACTCATTTTTTGTTTGCTGTGGCCAATTCCGTTTTTGGTCAGCCTCAAAATGCTGCTGAACTTAACGGCAAAGTTCGATCAGGCGGAGAGTTTCGCTCTCTGAGAATGTCTTCAACCAAACGCCAGTTGTTGGCACATATACACTAACTTTCAAAGCAGGGGACCTTATAGTTTAACTAAATAGGGAGAATGATGGGTGGGGGGAGCTAATTCAATGCCATTGGTGAGGCAACCGGAGAGTAGGCTCCGGGTTATTCTGACCAATCAGAGAGGCGTACTGGTGTAAGGCAGCTTTGATGGCCAATCGGTGTTGAGGGATATGAAACGATACCGAGCTACCTCTCTATGGAAATGAGCCATGAGGCCTTGAGAATAATGTAAATACAAGAGAGAAAAAAATAAAAAAAAATAAAAATTGTAAAAAATAAATAAAAATAAAATAAACCCTTTTAATGTTTATTATGATTTAAATCATTTCACTTTTTTCAAGTTTTAATTTCTACTTTATCGTAGGTTTTCCAGCTATTGAAGTGTATATTTTCCAGCCATTTCATATGTGCGCTGCGAGATGCATAATGAATTGCTTCTCCTACTACAGCATACAACTTTTCTGCGTTATGTTTTATTCCATGCAACCAAGGTCTTCCTCCCACTGATCGACACCTGCTCCACCGATGTGTCACCCATTGACTGACCCTTCCCCCACCTCTGACCATAGAAATGTACCATGACACACACACACACACACACACACGCACACGCACTCACACTCACACTCACACACACACACACACACACACACACACACACACACACACACACACACACACACACACACACACACACACACACACACACACACACACTCACACACTTAACTTAACCTTATAGCATTGGGGAGTGACCCTCCTACACTTGTCTCCAGAGAATTACCAAATAGTAACTTATCCTTTCAAGGACAACTGAACAAAACAAAATAAATGTAAGGCCACATTGAAAACACTAACAATGTTTAAATGAAAATGCTAACCTTCACTGCTAACTGATCCCTATAATGCACTGATAAGACCCTTCTTGGGTAATAGTTAGTTATTAAGTATCAAGGACTGCAATGTTACAAGATTTTGTCCATTGAGGTCATAAAGACCAAGTTGCAAATGTGTATTCGGCCAGAGCAAATAAAACACGAGCTTGCAGATCTCGCCTGGTGCAGGGTTGGGATAGTTGCCACTGAGACACAATGAAATAAATGTGGCCATTGACACGGCTTTAATAATTTTGTTCGCTCTATGTATATGATTTATGTTTTATTCTGTGAACCATGAGTTTTCCAGCTTAGAAAGAAAGTGCTAGCTCTTCAGGAAATGCTACAAAAGGTTGACCGGGACCTTGATAAACTCCAATTTCTAGGTGTGTTACTGTTCCTTCAGCCGGAAAGCTAGTTACGAAAAGTTGCCACATAGCCCGAAGAAGACCCCCCAAAAAATGTGCATATTATGCATGATAGAGCTCTATTTGTCACTGATGGTGCTTCTGTGGGCAGGAAGCAAGGTGTGGGGGAAGCCCCTTTCTACCTGTTCTGACTCTTGTGATCTCAACTTAATACCTGGTCTTAAAATAAGGGGTAACAGATAAGACTCAAAGCCACAACCTTTGTCTGCTATACAAATTCAATTGCAGGTCAATTTGGAGTGCTTATATGATGAACTAGTCCAAATGTCGGGTTGAAAAGCTGTAGACCAGGGGTCACGAACACAGGGCGCCCGCAAGGACTATATGAGGGGCCCGCAGGCCTGTTCGGAAATAGCACAGCTCATTCACTCATGAACAACTCTTTCCCACCTTTTTTTAAGTCATTGTTGATAATTATTGTGAGTGATCATCAACATGATCAGGGTCTTCACATAGGTGAGTATCAATAATCAATATTAATGATATATAACTAAAGGCAAACTGAGCAAATTTGTTATTTCAGAAGAGTGTATCAAACTGGGTGCCCTTCGTATGACTCAGTACCCGTGAAGTAGCTCTGTGACCCCTGCTGTAGACCCACCAACCCTATTTGTGTCGGTGTGTGTGTGTCTGGGGGTGTTTTACGTGTCTCTGGGCTGCTCGTGTTTTCCTTCAGTAGATGACTCCGTGCATTGCGGCCTCAGTAAACTGCGTTGGATTGCATCTGGAGTCATCATTCAGCTGTCACGGCAACGCTCCTGCATCCATCATCTCGATCACGTTAGATCAGCCACAACCTAAACACACACCCAGACCTACGCCATACATTCTACACACATTGAAACTAATAACACAGACATACACAAATACAATATAATATAAAATAATGTAATAGAATAGAACAGAATATTATAATAGAATATAAAAAAAAATCATGAATATATGTCGGCTTCTCGACTTATTTTCCGTTATTTGGGCAGGACATTGTCGGGTTCGGTGTTTTACTCCCAGCAGAGGATAAAGAGTTCGACCTCCAATGTCGGCAGCCTAACCTGTTGTCATCCTTGAACCAGCTGCCCTAACCCATTACATGTTCCTTAATCACAATGTACTGTAAAACACTATGGCTACAAGAGTCTGCTACATTCAGGAATAATACACGTAGAAATAAAATAGGAAAAGGACACTACTGGAATATGGTCTTGCATCAGGCTGTTTTTAACACTTGTATTCCATTCGTACGGATGTTCTCGGATCAGCTTTGTTTTGCCTGTAAATTCTAAGCCCTGTGCAGGGTTTAATAAATTCAGCTCTGAGAAGAGAAGAGCAGAACATTCCTGGTAAATATCTGAACAAATAGGCCCAACGTGTGCTATGCTTACATCTGGTGAAACTGAACAAAACAATACCGACCATGGGACCATTTGGAAGTGAGAAAATGAATGAGCGAGAGAGAGAGAGAGAGAGAGAGAGAGAGAGAGAGAGAGAGAGAGAGAGAGAGAGAGAGAGAGAGAGAGAGAGAGAGAGAGAGAGAAGAGAGAGAGAGAGAGAGAGAGAGAGAGAGAGAGAGAGAGAGAGAGGAGCGAGAGAGAGGGAGGCCAAATTATGTATTATTGCGATAGAGAGAAATATCTAAAAGTATCTAATTTTTTATTGCAATATATATATATATATGGTAGGAATATGTATACATATATTTCCACACATTTTTTGTGATTCAAGAATAATTACTACATAATGCATTACTTATTGTTTATGATTGATGTGACATCATTTTTACTTAAATGATTTTGCAACACATGTCTAATGAATGCAAGTACTATTCAATTGTAATGAATAAAATAGAGGAGAGAGAGGGAGAGAGAGAGAGAGAGAGAGAGAGAGAGAGAGAGAGAGAGAGAGAGAGAGAGAGAGAGAGAGAGAGAGAGAGAGAGAGAGAGAGAGAGAGAGAGAGAGAGAGAGAGAGAGAGAGAGAGAGAGAGAGAGAGAGAGAGAGAGAGAGAGAGAGAGAGAGAGAGAGAAATCTGAAAGAAAGTGAGAGAGGATTGTGAAGCAATGTCAGAAAATAGAAATCTTGGGGCAATTTGAAATGAATATGAAAAGTAACTGACTGTCTCGCTTCTCCAATACATTTAACATGACAGGGTGACATTATTGCAGGGCAAGCTGCCAATTACCAAGATGCAAGTACACTTAGATAGACAGCGACAGACTCCAGGTCCGAAGCCTAATTGATTCTACCCTGAAGGATGAATCTATACAGGAGCTCAGTCTGCAGAATTTAGGGTAAATTGTATCAGCGTTGGAAATGTTCCTGCAATGTAAACAGTAGCAGCAGTACACTCTCTAAAATATTTGCTCCTCCTGGCCTTGGTAGCATATCAGCACTTAAATAATGTCATATTAATGGTAGCCCAAAGCCTGTTCAAACAGAACTACAAATGGCAGCGGGTCCTTGCCTAATGGACTGTTCAAGCCAGGGGCTCATTTTAGTTTTCTGGCTTCTTGGTTGTCGAGACAGGTGCATGTGACATGGACAGCACAATAGTGGCCTGCCAACCACCCGACATCGTCTTGACGACCCCCTAGTCACCTCCTGGCACAACACACTGTGTGGATCAAAAACATATTGAGGCTGACCTACACTCCTCCAGCAGTGGCGCCTCTCAGCCCATATCGACCAGTGCATTTAAGATTTCAGTCTTTCCTGCCCGTGGTCCTTTGCTGAATGTTCTCCCCTCTGTCACCCATACCTTCCTGTCTATCTAACTCTGTCAGAAACCATAAAATTGAAAAATAAATCATTAAAAAATAGTTGAATAAATAAAGTACGATTTCAGAGTCTGAGATTCTAAGAGAAAAGCGGACCAAAGTGACTTATCTGGTGCCCTTTTTAACGTGAAGATGATGCCCACAAAAGAACACACAAACCATCTCCCTTCAAAAAGGACCACCTGCCGCCCGAGGACATTGCGTGGAGCGGTGTGCGTAACCTAGGCAGCCGCCTCTGTGGGGAAAACAAGCTCTTTGTTTCTAACAAAGACTCACAGGCCGTTCTTCTTCTTCGAGGGAAACGATTGATAGTGGATTGAAGGGGTGTTTGGTAGGCCTTGACCAGAGTCCTAAAGAAACAGAGTATAACTCTAAATCACTCACACAAAGTACACCTTCAACCACTTTATTGGTGTTTTGGCATTGGACTGTGGACATTGACAATTGCGTCCAGTCCTTGGGACTGAGCCTTCTGTGAGTTGAATGCACCTCAATGACCTCAGGTAGTTCTAAACCTATTTACACAGGAACGCAGACTCCAAAACACATCTGTTTTCCTGTCTGGTTTCACTCGCGCTCTCAGCTCCATAACATCAACAGACAACAGAAAACATCAGATAACATGATGTGAAATAATGAGAGATAGTAGCATACTTTTTGTTACTGAAATGACTCTCAATGTTTCAACACCATACAAATTGTTCAACATTTTCACAAAAGAACCCACCCACATTCCACTTAAATACTCCTTCCTCATTCGCCTTGCTCACTCTGCTGATAAGCAAGTGATATCCAGTGGAACATACTGTCAGTCAAAACGATTGAGAAAGCTGTTGACTCAATATCTTTTTCAATGTGATGACAAATTCATCGCAATTTGTTGTTAACTGTTAAAGGTTGGGTATGGGATTTGCGATTCGCGAGCAGATTTTGAAAATACACAACTCAAATGGTCCTACCCCCTCTCCTTCAACGCTGGCTCTGACTTCGAGTTTAGATTCTCTGCCCGAGCCCGAGCCCGCCCCGATATTTCCCTCCGCTATCCTCGGGCCGGGTCGGGCCGGGCCTTTGATCGACGATTATTATTTTTTTTTCATTGGTTTATTAGCCTAATCTGAGCAGAAATCTATGCCATAAACAGAAATATTATAGGTCCTTTATTACACGGGTCTTCTTAATGCCGTGGAACGCTCCGTTCACTTGCATAGGTAGTACTCCGGTAACTTGTGAACCCCAACGTCTATGCAAACAAATTATTTCTCTGCTGATCAACACTACGAATGCTGGTAACGAATAAATTGTAAAAGGACACACCATGATGTGGTTATTTTTTCGTTTTGGCAAGTAGCTGTGTAATAAGCGGGATAATGTATAGAACGTCGCCGGTCATTATCGGAAATAAGCTTCTTCGGGGCGAAGTACACACCTTCGCTACGCGTACAGTTCGCCCTGTCGGGGCTTATTTTCACGATAATGACCGGCGTTCTACACATTATCCCTTACATATGTATGTAGCAGAGTAGGCCTAGTAACAAATGTGTACAAAGTTTTGTCGGGTTGAAATCGGGCTCGGGCTCATAATAACAGTTAATGTGTCGGGTCGGGCCGGGCTCGGACAGAACGTGCACGGGCTCGGGCCGGGTCGGTCTTCATTTTCTGGGCCCGATCTAAGCTCTACTCTGACTCCACCCATTCCAAGTACATAGACGCGCAATCATGCACACGCGAGAGCGAGCCATTAGCTAGTTAGCTAGCTCCAGTAGTTACCGCAGGATAGCAACAAACAGAAGCTTGCTCTGGGTCACGAGCTTTGAGTACGTGCACGAAGGGGTCACGCGTGGGGAGGGGGGGAGGAGTGCAGTACGGCCGTTTGATTGACGTATTTTCACGTACTGTCCAATGCCACTCGGTGGGTCTGGAAATCATTGGCTGGAGTTTTTCGAGCCCTGCCCGTTCCACAGATGATTGACTTGTTTAATTTTCATGTCAGTACTTCTAACTCAGTGGCTGTAAGTGGGTTAAGATAAGGATTTCAATTAATTTTGCAAAAATGGCCAAAAAAGAGAATGCCATACCCAACCTTTATTGAATTGAAAATGCTAATTGAAAAAAACCTCTGAGACCATGGAACCGGAAGTGTTGCTAGTAAATAAAGTAAAGATGTAAAATGCTTGAGTAAGAAAAGTATTTTCTAAGCTTAAGATCCATGATAGGAAGCATACACAAGTAGTAACAATAACATAACAAAATGTTATGCATCGGGACGCTACACTAGGGGGCAGAATAACGTAATGTTGGATTGTGCAGACTGTCCATTAATTCCCTCTCTGTGCTAGTTTCAATGTCACGCTACTGTTGACCTTTAGTCCAGTGGGGCACGCGTGCCGTTAGAAACAAGCGTGTGTGTGTGTGTGTGTGTGTGTGTGTGTGTGTGTCTATGTGTATGTGTGCGTGGGTGAGTGCATTAATGGGATATGTATTTATTGTATTTATTGTGGGCATATATTACCAACCCTATGGATTTAAGTATATTTTCTGTGTGAGTCACTGTGTGTGTATGTTTTTTTGTAAATCTAGACATAACTGGCAAGTGGCATGTCTAATCAATACTAATTACATAATTATGCTTTTGCAAATAAACGAATGAAAATATGCATGTGGGTTTAGCGATGGCTGTAATTACAAGCCTCCATCAATATTCCAAGGAAGGTTTACACAACCTCACTATTTAACATACGGGTGTGGCAGAATTTAATATGCAGATTGTATTTCCTGCTCGTGTTGGTGTTGTGAATTGTGGACGCATCAAGAAGAGTGGTGAATCCAAATTATTGATGTAGCAAATTAAAAAGGGAAGCTACCTACCCGACAAAACATACTAAATGAACAATGACAGATTCAAAACTGATTTTTCTTACAGAGGAAAAAACAAACAAAGGAGTTCAAAATCACATTATAACATAATAACTATAATAACACCCTGACTCTGTTGGTGGGATATAAGCAGTGTTAAACAGAATGTTGTGTAACAGCATTGTTTCAGTATTTAATCTGGTTTATCCAGCATTACCATGTTGACCTCAAGCAGCCTAAAGCAAAACAAAGATGGAATGTCAATAACAACAACAACATTTGTTGATGTAACACCTTCATTACACTGTACACAAAGTCAACAAATATATAAAAAAAACACATATATAAATATAAATGCAATACAATTAAATCAATACAATAGGATCAAAACACGGTAACATTAAACCAGTGACTGTACAATTATAATTCCATCTTAACTTTTTTTAGCTCGTGCTTGCCACGCTCCAATGGCCGTTATCCCCGAGGTTACTCTGTCACACAGGCTACTCAGGGAAGAGGAAGCCATCATGGAGTATGTTACAGGAGCCTACATGGCCACCCAGAGAGCACCCATTATCAACCCCCCCAAGGCAGCATCAATTCATTCTGGGCATCGCTGCAAGTGGAGACAGTCTGGGTGACAGCCTCCGAAGAGCGTTAGCTTGGTCGCTATTGCTTGATGCTGTTCTGGCTACTACAAGGCACACTGTTGGTTTGTGATGCATTGGACAATTAACATACAAACTGAATTGACAATGCATATCAATTCTGTGCAGTATAGGTTGTTGTTGCACATTTCAAGTTGGAGAAAAATATAAAAATTCTCTGTGTGTATCGGTCTCTCTCCCTATCTCTCTATTTATATAAAGTATATTCATACAATATTCTACTTTAGATTGAATGATACACCATATTGTATTCTTTTATGCTACATTTGCTATGCTAGGCCAAACTACACTTAAATATAGGCCAACCTACTATACTATAAACAAGTAGCTAAAAATACATACATCACATATCCTAATCTACCAAAAGCAATTTATTTGTACCCAGGTCATTATGCTGTGTGCATGCAAATTAATACTTTATACTTAATTATTTCTGTTTGCTGCCCAGTGAACCGGTACCAAGCATTCCCAATATACCAAATTATTACAGAAGGTCTCTTATTCTGAAAATATGATAGCAAATTAGAACACAGGATGCAGTTTTATAGTCTGCTACCCCCCTTGTGAGGTAAGCCTTATTGTACCAGGTCCCTACACGCGGCTATGAACAAACCAGCGTATGGTGCGTTCAATAATACTGTTTTGAGGCCGTCTGACCTAGATATGGGCCTGGAGCCTGGTGGGTGGGTGGGGTGGGGGGGGGGGTGGAACACCCTATGGAGACCATTGTTGTTACACAAGCTACTTAACTTAACCTTATGTTATTTATGTTAAAGCCTTAACAAGGAGTTTGAAAAAGGTGTGATTGTTTCCCAAACAAAAACTACATTACCCACATGCTGTTTATCGCCCCTTGTGGAAACTCATTTTAAACAACATCACTGTTTTGTATATATATGTGAAACACTAAACTAATTGGTACATTTCAGTTAGTACAATTAGTTAATATAATAGTAACGGCTAATAGAACAGCAACAATTTTATATTTTAAATGGTAGAAAGTTGATGGCACATATAAATGTATTAATGTATACATAAACAGTATATTCTTACATCGTTTATCTAGGGTAAGAAAGTAAGGTAAGGAAAATTAAGTTAATAATTGGAAATAATTGTCTACTTTCGCCTGCAATAATTCATGAAACATTTCTGCTTTCCTTAGACGTATAGGACCATGTTTACATTCAGGAGCCCGTCATAATCACTTCCCTCTCCATTAAACATTTCCATATCCTTCCCGGGCTGGGTGTGGCCCCGGGGGACTTGGGGAATAATCCTACTTTTCTACGCGTGGCCTATTTATCCATTTATCAGGATGGAAAAAAATACATATTACACACTATGAGCACCTAGGATTGCATTAAGAGTAAAAAAAAACTGTTGTCACCCTCGGGCCATCTGAAGCACTCTGCTCGACTCTATACATGGAGATGTAGCTCCTTAAACTCCTGCTCATACACACACTGACTGTGTGCTAACCATCAGACACATTTGAATGGGCTGAAAAAACACAATCAGACTGTATCGCACTAGGGTTAACTTTCTGTATGCAAAATACAAACCATTACCAACTCTATTCATCGGTGACATCACAAGTGGGAATACCCATCTAGGAGGACAGACGGATAAACTCTACTGTAGCAGCCTTTCTGTCCAATACAGCCAAACACTCAATTTCTTAAGGCGGTTGCACACCAAAGAAGCAAGAAAGTTCCAGCATTGCACAGCCCTGTGATGCGGCACCTATATTTCCACCCATGTAATTGGTGTAATGGGTGGAAATGGACGCTAGTGCGTGGCAACGCCAAGGGTTTGAGCAGATCTGGACGTTCTATTGCGGAGGGTGCTGCTGTACGGCACGGTCGACGTGAGCCCTGTAAGCACTCTGCAAACATAACTTCAATCCTAGACATCACCATGGTCTGGTGCCCATTTGAACAGTTAAAAACCTGAGCACCTGAGAGCTATACTGAGCAGTGACTGGGAGTGACCTTTAACCCGGTAACCCACTCTGACCCTCAATTCGGCCCAAATATGTGGTTAATCAATATCTTTCCCACTAACCTTCGAAATGCTGCTTGATTTTACAGGCAAATAGTGAATTTGAAAGCATGATTCAGACTGAATAATTGTTTAACATTTGGATGATTGGGACTCGCACGACATTCCTCTCCGTAGGGTTGAACCAGGCCATGAGAGAGCAGACCCTGGCCAGTCTATCTGGTTGCATCAAACTCTGACTTAGCCTTGCCATTTACCAGGCTGTCACCCAGAGGTCAAAGTTCAAATATCAAGCATGGGAACGTATTTAGACTACGACCAGCAGGCAGTTCAGTTTTCTATAATTTGACCACACATTGAGAGTACAGTATTTTATTGTATGATATTATAGGATATTGAATAGCATATGATTATATATAGTATGGTGTTAAACTGATCTAAGTTTAGCGCTCATTATATTCATTATGTTACGGTATTTTAAATGAAATAACATTATAATAGATAGAATTTTTTGTTATATGTATTACATTATGCATAATGTTACAATTCATATAGTGTTTTAAAACCAAATAGATTTAAAACCCTTGCAGAGTGTTTCTTGACTCAAAGCTCTGATTTCGCCAGCTGACACCAACTGATACCAGCCTCCACGTGTGTATGCTAATCTGTGCACGTTTATGTGAACTGTGGTGCACACATCCACTTATTGTCACACACACACACACACCACACACACACACACACACACACGCACACACACACGCACACACACACGCACACACGCACCACGCACACACGCACACACACGCACACACACACACACACACACACACACACACACACACACACACACACACACACACACACACACACACACACACACACACACACACACACACTCACTCACTCAGCAGCCAATAGAGAATACATTGACGCGGATTCAGATGAAAAACCCACCAGCAGCATTTGAAGGGGGTCTTCTAAGAATGAAGGATAAAAGACAGCAGATTCCTGGGCTACTGTGCCCTCTGACTACCTCCTCCACGTTGTGTTTATTGTTGTATAGTAGGCTAGCGTATACATAAGAAGCCTCATCCTTTGTTGTGATCAAGGGAATAACTCAAATTATGCTGGCAGGCCCTTCAGCTCAGAGAGAACTAACAAGACCAGCTGGTGTGGCTAAACAATTACACAGCTCTGCGTCTAACGTCGATTCAACCTTGTGTGTGTCTGTCACGTCGCTGGATCCTTCCAGTGTTTTATCATTCATTTGCTTACATTTTGTGATTTATTCCCCTGCTTTTATCTAATGTAAAATACAAGTGAGGCTGAGAACAAGCAAAGGAAATCAATATAATATCTCGATACAGAGATCTCAATCCGGTAAAGATACAGAAGTAGTTTGATTTAAAGTCAATATTTGTTATGATTTTTGATATCCCATTGCTGCCTTGACTCGACTTTACACAATAGGAGAAGTAGAAACGTAGCGGGAGAATAAAATCCAAAAATGATAGACTGTTGACGTAGCACATAGGCCTACGATTAATACTGTCTCCCTCGATAAGATTAATGTTTGTTTCTTGCATCTCTGTTTCTACTTTATTCTTTTATTTATTTTAATCTTTTGCATAAGCCTACTACTACTCCCATTACTATAAGATGTACAAAATTGAACTCTATATTATACTAATATAATGTTGAATGATTTAATATATAATATTTATGTGGTTATATTTATTAAATATATTATATTGATTAACTACTACATTATTTAACAAGACTAATGTTTTACTACTGTACAATAATAGGCTGAAGTTGGCATAAGCACTTACTTTCAAAAGCAGGTTTGAGTTGGGTGTCACAGAGATAAAAAACGAATATCTTTCAACAAGGTCAAAACCATCAAGACTATAACTTAGTAGTAAATCAGTAGATGTTTCCTGGATAAAAGGATGAAGAGGGTTTAAAAAAATACTGACATGAACTTAAGAATGACTATTAACTAAAAAAAACCCTGTACTTTCACTCTTCAGTTATCTCGTGATACCGGGTTGCAACTCAATGCATGTAAGTACATTTGAACTTTTAAAGGTAAACAATCTTTTTAAATGAAATTACATTTAGAGTTGCAATGTGTAACATTAGCTTAGTAGAGCTGTACTACTTGGCATCAAACAGTGGCACAGACGGTTAGATTCAACAGAAGTTTTTTTTAAAACAGAGTTTTTTTAAAACTAGATTTTACACTTTGCAACTTTAGGTACGCTGTACATCTTTTTTGATATTGATTTAATTCTGAAACATATGGTAAACTGATTCTAATCATCCAGATTTTTGGACTGTTTTTCCTTAAAAGATTGTACTTTTATCAAGGTATCTCTAACGTAGTCAGGTGTGGCTTTGGGACAGTTAAACAGTACAACTAATGACAAATTCTGACCACTGCTTTTAAAATGCATCCAATCAGACCTTGACTTCAGGTCAACGCACGTGCACAGAGAATAACAACATGAGGACATGTGCAAGCTCGCACACACACACACACACACACACACACACACACACACACACACACACACACACACGCACACACACACACACACACACACACACACACACGCAAACACACACACACACACGCACACGCACGCACACGACGCACGCACACGCACACACACACACACACACACACACACACACACACAACACACACACACACACACACACACACACACACACACACACACACACACACACACACGCACACACACACACACACACACACACACACACACACACACACACACACACACACACACACACACACACACACACACACACACACACACACACACATACAAAACTTAGCCTTACAGCATTTTGGAGTGAAAACTTCTAGTGTGTTGAACACATAGACCTCCTATATTTTCCTGGCCTGTGATTGGTGAACAGAGTCGTCACATGGTCAGCTTGCGTGTTTGTAGAGAAGGTTACAACATGCCATCGCCTTCGGGGCCGTGAGTCAGACCGGCTCTTCCCTGTGTTTCCACATGGCTGCATGGCTACCTCCTTATTTAACACATTGCAATACGCTGTTGGAGCCCTCTGTATGTGTGTGTGTGTGTGTGTGTGTGTGTGTGTGTGTGTGTGTGTGTGTGTGTGTGTGTGTGTGTGTGTGTGTGTGTGTGTGTGTGTGTGTGTGTGTGTGTGTGTGTGTGTGTGCGTGTGTGCGTGTGTGTGTGAGTGTGTGTTTGACAGACAGACAGACATACAGAGAGACAGACACACACATATACACACACAGACTCACACAATTACACATACATTCACACAGCAATGCTGTGGTGTGTGTGCATGTGTGCATGTTGTATGTTTGTGTGTGTAATTTGTTTGACAGACAAAAGGAACGTAATCAACCTAAAAGATAAACGTTTTGTAGAACAAATCCAACAAAATAAAACATGACAAAAATGTAATATATAAAAGCCAATTCTAACAACCAAGAAAAAACCCCATAAAACTGTAATTTTATATTACAGTGAATTAATTAAACTGCATGGAACATATATTCACCTCCTACACAGTAATATAACTACAAAAATAACAGAAATATGACATGATACAGGAAGGAATGCCCGTAGAACAGGATAACAGACCTCCAGACACTAACACACTGCCATATCTGTTGGGATGAACAACAATGTGCCATCACAGCAGCAAAATGGACCTGTGTGATGAGAGG